>PNEQ01127194.1:79580-207966 GCA_003012365.1 Medauroidea extradentata | reverse complement strand
TAACTCACTGCTACTATGGGGGAAATGTAATTAAAATAACTCACTGCTACTATGGGGAAAAGGTAATAAAATAACTCACTGCTACTATGGGGGAAATGTAATTAAAATAACTCACTGCTACTATGGGGAAAAGGTAATAAAATAACTCACTGCTACTATGGGGGAAATGTAATTAAAATAACTCACTGCTACTATGGGGGAAAAGGTAATAAAAATGGGGTTTATATCTCGTCAACAGCGAGGTTACTCGAGACGGTGATATTTAACTTTATAAAATCACAGGAACTAGGAGAGGAATCGGTCATGGCATTTGTTAAGGAACAATAAATTCTCTTGGAGAAAATTCGGGAAACTATGGTAGATCAAAATCAGGATGGCCGAAGTCAGTGTTCGAAACAGGGTCCTCACGAATGCGCGTCTAACGTGTTACCTCTGTGTGTCAGCTCGCTCGGTAACTACGCCGAGGAGATCAGCGGTATTTTGTTAAGGTTACTTATTATATCAGAGCACTAATGAACTATTACGATAACTAACTACTGGCTACTCGTAACAATTTTCTTTATTTGACTTCTCAATGTTTTATAACCTACATATCTTATAGTGAGGTTACTTTGTAAGTTACCGCAGTGGGGAACTTACACCAACTGATTAATCAAATATAGTATGAAAATTCCAACATACAGTTCACTCTAGGCTAATGTTAGTTATTAAGTCGGCTCTCTATATAGACTGTGTACGTGTGTATGAAGCACAAAATCTATAAAGCGCCAAGGTTGCCGCCGGCCGGCGTATGTAACGCAGTTTCACCTTTACCCGAAAACAACTCGGTTGGTGTGCAGAGCTGTGATATTATCATTTTCCTTTGGAACTTTAAGCGTTGACCACATTATTTTATTGATAGTAACTAGTTTAAAGATCAACGCGTGCCTCCATATGTGATTTTTTCTAATCCGGTTGGTGTATTCCCAGATACGACGGTCAGAATAAGCCGTTTTTAGCCATTTTTGGGAGGCTTGAAAATCGTATTTAAAACATGCGTACCGAATTTTCAACTTATAGAATCAAATAGTAAAGTGCGGTGTGTGTTCTTTTCGTAGACGAAATGGCCTTATTTTGATGCACGTTAAGTGGATTCGTCAAAAAACGAACACTCGCAATTCGCTGCAACGCATTTCAAGCGCAGGTACGGAACCCCATTAAGGCAATATTTAACTTAATTTCATTGTTCTTATCTGATAATTATTAATAAAATCACCTCCTTACCATAACGGTTATTATAAAACACTGCTAGAAATGTCAAAATATAAAAAAAAAGTTGCGTACATTACAGTGTGTGCAATTAACTAACCCGAGTTCACTGGCGAAATTAAATATGCCAGCACTCACTCGCCAGGTGTTAAATTATATGTTGTGTGTGATATTATATATCTTGAAGTAATATTTAATTTGCTACGGTGGTTAAGCACTTTACAATGTATGCTCCCGTTTTCATCCAATGTTGACATTTAAGACGCTCATTTTGAAAATCACCGTGAGGGGTGTTTTCTTAATCTCATTTAGGTAAGAAAAAAAATATGTAGTGAAATATGGTCTACGAGCTATGAATAGCGATGTTTTGAACATTATCACAGGATGTAAACATTTAATTATAATAAAACTAAGGCACTTAGTATGTGGGCAAAACTCGAATTTGATTTATATCAGCGTAGGTTTGTTCTCTTTACAATGGGGATGTACATTAAAACAATTTCACATTTACATGATTCTTCCGAATTATTTCCTTCACCAAATACAATCAGGCAAAGTAATAATTCCGTGTGAATTTTAATTGTCAAATTATTGAGCTTTAAAAATGCCATATATTCAAACGCCGCGCCACCGTAAAAAATTAAAACACGTTATTATTGGCTAGCAGCACGTGCATTACGTAGTTGGATATGTATTAGTTCGCCATTGCTCGCCAGGCATTGTGTGAATTGGAATTTTAAACTGAATTTACAAATTTATCAAGTTTAATGAAACCAGTTACATAAAAGATCTATCTCGGAAAACTATCCAATTGTTAACGAATGCATTGTGGCAAATTATAATCTCATTGGAGATGCGCTGAGCGGAGTGAAAACAAGAAGGTAGCTCTCACATATTGCGACATTTTAGTGATGGGTTTGAGTCTATGTAAGTCTAATGCGAATTCCAGAGCAATAACAAAAATTATTACGAATTAGTTTTACTTTTTCAGATCCGGTTGAAAAAAATCACATAGTTTAGTTTTGAAGTCAACCGAATTAAGTCAGCATTCGTCCAGAAATAAGCCTATCGAGCTAATACCGTGAATGTGATTAATGAAACTGGGCTCTTACAGACTAAGTGCCTTGGTTGCGCGAGTCGGGGAAATAATGTAACAGGTTTTTTTTCTATTAAAAATACGTTTTTCCTTCTTAATAAGCGTAACGTTTCTTATGAGCGGTCCTGAGAGCTGCAGCCTGTAGTACTGCCATCTGTTGGCGAATTTTATAAAACCCCGCCAAATCATCGAATTATCGGTCAATCCCGTGTACCTTCATTTCGCTTTCGGCTAAATCCCCTTAGCCACGCAATGGAACAGTTTGTTTGGAACAGCTGCCAAGATCCGGGATTTGGTCAGTCGCAAACTGCAAGCTGCAACATTAAACTCTGTAGTAAATATTTTATTGAGAGTAAATTTCATTGTATTGCTGTACAAAGGAACTGCTACACACATTTATAACTCTTCGATATTCCAGCCATACCCTGTATTACCACATAAACTACTGGCGTAACGCAATTTCAGAAGAGGGGATTCTCAATAGCACGATGAACGCGATGCAATGAGCATGACGCGAATATCAAACCTTGTCAGCCTATCAGCGTCTAAGCATATGTGATGACAGCGCGATAAAAATGACGGACGGGAGCAAATTCCGAATAGAAAGTATTTATTTTTATTTGTGTCGCGAACGCGGCAAAAATGAAAACCGAATTAAATGTTGTGCCCAAATGTTGATAAAGCAGGAAGTTGGTAGTAAGTAGCATTCATTTATTTTACTAGAAATTTTCGTTTGCTATTAAAAGCAAGTCATAAACTTTTTGAGCAAACGTGTTATTGTTACTATATTTTCACATTTGGGAATGCCGGTGGGCCGAAAATTTTTTAATGCTGTCAACCTCTATGACTGTCGTAGTAGAGGTTAGCATGTAGTGGCACGTACATATTTACATTAAATACTCTTTTTCAACAATGGCTGCACGCCAGAGGATCTAGAGTTTACAATAAAAATAATTTTTCGTGTTGCTTCGCTCCCAACGCGCTATTGTGAATGTCCAATGACGTCACAGAAACATCAACATGGCGGGGCATATTTCACTGAGTTAAAAAGAACACTCATTTTATTTACGTTTTCCTCGATTTATGCGGATGCAAATAATGGAAGTGTTGTGTCGTTATTCATTAAATTAAACAGATTTCTAAACTGAAACAAAACAAAAATTAGGTAACGTTCCCATTCTACGCCGTAAGACGGATCTGAACGAAAATTCCCAGGGATTCTTTACAGTACCAATATAAAATTGCCGAGAAAGCCAAAAATAATTGCAGTACTTCTTTGGGACAAAAACCCTAAAAATCTGGCGTGCGTACCTCTCGTAGACGGTTTTCCACGGTTAATTACCTTTGAACTATTGTGTACTCTGAACTGTACGTGTTTCTTTCATAATTCGTTGTGCATGTTTTTGAACAATTCGTGATTCTCAGACTACAAACTGATACACCTGGGCAACTCTAGGTAGTCGAGAATAACTTACTTTGCAGCGAGAAATTCAAAATTTTATAACTGTACCAAACACTGTCCAATTCTGACACATTAAATTTATAATGAATTCCCAGAAATATAATTTTTTTTTCAGCTCCATCGTTTTCGTAGAAGTGCATTTCACGTTAGCTACCTAGCCAAGTCACAACTATTCAAACGATACAAATGAAATAATTAATAGTGAAAGTAAAGCGAAAGTAAATGTGTTAAGCTACGTAATGACAGCTTTTTAATTTCACGTAAAAATAATTTGTACTTAAAAATTCTTGAATGTTCCTAAAACTTTGCATATTTTTGAGTTGGCCTACATGTAATTAGTAAAAAAAACTATTTTTGTATTAATAATTATGTAGGTTAGTAAATTTACATTCACTCTAAATGAACTAATTCATACCACTAGGACAGATTTTACTCCATATTTTGACATGAGTTTAAACGAAAACTGTGGAGCCGATAAATACTTTATTTGTGGGAAATTGCTGTTAATGCAACGTGTAAGTGTTGGACAGTGTTTGGCGAGGAAGATGACATCAGAGCCGAGAAGTCTGATTTCAAAGGGCGCATGAACTCGCAAAAGTACGTGAAGTGCGCGCATGTGTTGGAATGTCAGTGTGCGAGTGTGAGTGTGGGTTGTTCGCGAACCGGTTTAGCGAGAGCGTCACTGGCCAGTCACCCCGGAAACCGGAAACTTAGAGTCTGTGAGGCTGAGCTCTCGCGTCCTTCACGCGGCAGATCATGAAGATTCCAAGAGCAGAGCGCCGCTTCAAGGACGCCCGACAGGTTGACATAACGCTCCAATCATGTAGCTCAAAAACTTGAGCATTCCTGCTCTAGGTTAGTATTACAAGCTGAAAGATTTTCTTGAGCGCGTGTTAATGCAAGCGAATGTTACCGAGTTGCAGACGAACCTCATTATAAAACAAATAGCAATAAATAAAAATAAAATTAAAATACAGTATTAGCTGTTAACAAGAAACATATAACATATAATACACAATTTAGGAGAGGAATATTATCGTGTCCAGAAAGACAAGAAAAAATACATAAATTAATTTTAGAAATAAATAAAGGCGTGACAATGTAGACGACACAAAAATAACAATAAAAGAACAACAAATCTGTATGAGAAATGACAACAAAAATGAATGAGGACAACTATGACAACACAGATGCAAGACAAACGAATGGATGTGAACACAGACGTCACAAATAAACAGACGATAAATAGCAGCTTTCCTACGTCGATAACAGATACGACGTTATGGGAACTAAGATCTTCCCATATTCCGGCACATGTACTGTACAAACAGAAGAATCCCAGCTACATAGCATAACCCTAAGGCTCTGTTCCAGTCGCCTTATAGAATTTTATTATTTTTTCGCTTTTTTGGAATTCTAAGAAGAAAACTGTTAAATATGGGACTATACCTCAAGTTCAATTTACATTTTGTTACAGTACAGACCTTACGATTTTGCTGTTAAGATATAATTACGCCGCAGTGCGTGTGGCAAAGTTTTTATTTTCAAAATTAGCCTTACAAATTAAGACCTAACTATAGACTACTTGCTCTATTGTCATGCTTTTGCTATAGCTGAAGGTAAATAGAATTTGCGGTGTAGTCGCCGATTTAACATTTTTTTCACAGAATTAAAAAAAAGCGAAAAACAATAAAATGAAACGGAAACCGAGCCTTCGGTTGCCTTAAAAATTAGTACAATAGTATGTTGAGTATTTTAAAGGTCAAAGTAAGAATGTCAGTTCGGGAAAAGTACATACATTCCAAAGGGAACACATAACCTTTTCTGGGACTGTTTGAACTTACGATTTTCACTACTGAACATAAAAGCAATATCTGGTACCCAGTGAATTGTATATGCTTCGATTTAAAATGCTTTGATGGAAGAAAATGTGATCTAAGGCTTAAGGAGGCCGTCTACCATGCGCTTAAAATGAGTTACAGTATGTTCGCAAACAGGTTATTTACGAAACTATTCCACGTGCGCCCGTTGTGCAAACGTACGAGAAGAAAACACACTTCGGACAAGGTCGGAAGGTCATTGTTAAAACACCATGTTCATTTCAAACACGGTTTATAAGACCTCCAACATTGCTAAAAAACAATATTTTCAGACATTCGTTCTTCAAAATGTAATATCCGGATGTATGCAAAATTCAGATTGAGATGTGCACTGAACTTGCTACAGTTCCACCAATTAAATCATATGGTGACCGCTTAGTGTCCCATAGTAAAATGAGTTCGGCGGGAACTTTGCACGCTAGTTCACCGCTTGGCTCGTTGAGGCGATTCGGCGTTTGATGCGCGCTCCAAGGTCGACTTTATTGCTCCGTCGCTTTCTAGCCTCTAACTCGCAGGTAGGCGGTGCCCTTAATATTAGTCCTGAAAATTTAATTCTGTGAACCTCTCAGTTGCTCGCTGCAATTTTCTCCAAAATTAGTGGAATGATTAAACATTTTTAGACAGCAATCACGCCTAATCGCTAGAGATGATGGTATATCGCGAAAATGTTTTGTACCAAGATAGCCTTGAAAACACTGACACAACGTAGCTGTCTGCAGACATCAAATATTACAATATCGGGATTCTTATTGGCTCAGTCAAGTAGGCCAACAGCTCCACGTACAAGCTAAAGCCAGTAATCTTCTCGTAAGCTGGACGTGTATTGAAATCCATCAAACAGTCAACTTTTCCCGCGATAAACCATCATCTCTACTAATCGCGTGTACAACAAGGACATTGTTATATTGTGTGATGTTAACGTTGTAATATATAAATATAATGTCAATGTTTTATACCTTAAATAATTAATACTACAATTAAAATTATTTTCTGGCTGATTCTTTGTGTGAAGGGTTCAGTCAGCCATTAACTGTAGCTAGTCATTGGCAAAGTTTATCTTTGCTGCAGCCATATAATGGATAAACTATAAAAACAACAATTGTGTAAGATATTTTAAAGGAAGTCATTTTGTTTCAGAATATCAATTTTCAACACGTATTCGTGTATGTTTAATTTTCTCGGAAACTATGTACTTAAATATGTTTTATAAGGAATGTAAACTGTTTATAAACATGTTTGTTTGTTTTAGTTTTCTCACTTACAAAGCAATGATTGATTTGAGAATGGCTACGATTTCCGCAAAAAAAAAATTGATAAGTTCTTATAATTTTCCGGCAGATTTCCCGATAATGAGGAATAATAGCAAATATATAAGGCTTGAGTCATGGCATGAAAGGTTGGCTACAATTATTTTAACAGAGTAATTAACGTTTAAAAATAATTACATAGTTTATACGGTCAGAGTATTGGCCAATAAGCGAAGAAATTGTATTACTCGATTCATTCTGGTTCGATGCTCTGAAATAAAAGAAAATCGCTTATTTATTGCGTGCATATGGATATTTTTATATTTTTTGTACCGCTTTAGCATGCCTCTAAAGCCGTATTACAGTTTTAATTTCAAAACTTCTACTATCTGCTTCAAATATCAGAATTCAGAAATTCTGATCAATAACTGGTATTTTTTATGCTTTGGATACTTGAGAAATATTTTCAAACTCAAAATTATTTGGAGTGTTAGGAGGATTTTCTTTGAGAATTGTAGCCGCAATTATATTAGCCATTTTCAACATACTGTGCGAAAACAAAGATTTGAGTGCGTATTAGTAATGTAATTTACTAACAATAATATTAGACGAAAGTATAAGATCGTAAAATAATAAAGACAATGACCACATTACCTGAAATACTCTAATCATTAGTAGGCTAACTGACACATTAACATTTATTTCTTAACTAATTAACAAGTTTGTTATCAACAGTGCTCACTCTTACAATACCAGGAAAATGAAATACCTAAAATATTTGACCGATGACTAACAAGAGAAGCTCAACGTGGTTATGGGATATCCGTTAAGAGACTTTCTCTTCTTCCAAGAGCTGGGGTTAGTTTCGGTCCTGGAATAGTGACAAAAGCATTTTAGAGGAAACATGTTGTAGGGTTTCATGCAGCTCATAGAGTTTTCTAATAACGTAAGTGAGATTGTATTTACCCCCTATAGTGCTTATGATATAACTGGGTGCAGTACATGTTCTAAATGTATCAATGATAAATTGAAACGGTGAGACACGCTACAGAAGTTATAAAACAATAGGCCTATTGCATATTTTTAAATCAATCCTAACATAAAAATCGTGGAACATATCTTTTAAAAAAATACTTTTAGTGAAGAATTTTAATGTTATTTCCCAACATTAACTTTAGAACTTATACAGAAGAAATTAAAATGTGAATTTACTAATATATGTTTTTCAGTCGTTGCTGTTTCAGAAATCTGTTTCTTCGTCTGTATGCCACACAAAATGTGAGCAATGTAACGTTTTAATTGATTTGAAGCTGTTTTCAATCATAATTAATTACATGACGTCCAGTTGTATATCTCATGTACATTTCCTGCTGATTTTTAAAAAGTAACTAAAATAGTCGAGGCCTTCCAAATTACTGATTACAAGCACAAGAATAAATAACTCAATTTAATATAGCTAACAATAAAGAGAAATGCCGCAGAAAATATTTCATATATGGAGGATATTTTGCTTTCTGGGATGGAATGTGACGTTTGTCAAGCTAAAATGCTACATTACGGGACTATTACTGAAAAATATATTAATTAAGTTAGAGACTATGAACATATGGTAATAGCTGTAGTCAGAGAACAAGCATGCTAGAAAGTAAAATAAAATTTAAACTAATATGTCAGCTCAAGATGCCGCTTCTCAAGTTAATTTCAACAATGGTCACGGGCATTTTCATTGAGACAGTTCTACAACAGATAAATAAACAATAAACGATTCAATATGCCTGAATTATTACGAACACGGATTTCATTATCAATCAAATTTGCAATATTAAACATAAAAAATTAAGTTTTTAAATAGTTTCATAATTTAATCGTAATTTACGCGATTTGGGCGTGTCTCACCGCCTTAAACTACACCTCATAAATTTTTATGGCCCCGTTAAAATCGTTTACTGCACATGTGCATCATAATGGGTGACTTGTTTGCCTAACCGTATTACATCCGTAAAACAGTTACGCGTTGGCTGCAAAAATTTCACACCGCGTAATTTACTATCATTGGCAGTTGTTACTTTTTCAATAGGAAAAACGTAGTTTGCTTTACATTTTTGCTGACCCATGGGACCTTAGTTTTAGTAAGTACTGTACTTGTTCTTTCCGATTTAAGCACTAGGTGCTCATTTCATCGAACGAATTAATACCAGTTAAAAACCGTAAAAAAAAACAGGTTTCTTGGTACTCTTTCGCGTTTAAATTCCAAGAAATATACAGGAATATGTAAGGCGTAACATTGCAGAGCTCAGAGGTGCGAGAGTTCAGTCACCCTGAAGGCGTCACACTTACGTAGAAACAAGACGGAACTGACAACGATTTTAACCCAACCTTCATGAAGACTCGCTGCTTATGAGAACACGATTGGCAAAATAATATTTCAGGGTGCGCATTACAAGAAATGCTTTCCCTACTGTTCAATCTTTAAACCAACACTCAAACTCATCGTGCTGCACATAACTATGATTTCGTTTTTTTTTGTGAGTTTGATCACTGAGCACGGAATGTTTGCTATCAAAACATATTTTTCTTCCGCTGTTCTTGACAATTATCACAGCAATCAACGACCTATATTGAATCCAAAATTAACAATTTGCAAACTCCCAAAAAAATTTTACGTTTTACAGCACAGAAGAAAAACTGTGAGACTTCCTCATTGAAAGCCCCCCCCCCCCCCCCATGGAAAGTATGGTGAGGTAGATGTGAGATTTTAAAGGGTTTAAAGAGAGTCGCCTACCACGCGCTGAGAATACGTTCCAGTGTGTCCGTAGATATGTTTTTTTTACAAAAAATTTCCACGTGTTCTGTTGTGTCAATGTACGAAACGAAAATACGCTTCAAAATATGACAGAAAAGTAGTTTCAAAACATCACGTCAATTAAAAAATCATTCCAGTGCCCCTTAATGTGACTAGTAAAGCAGTTCTTTCAACCTATGGTCCGAAAAACTACTCACGGGATTCGGGAATATTGTGAAACTACTCTAGAAACATGATGCGATGGACTTTACTGAAAACTTTTCTCCAATGTAAAGATGGGGTTACAACTGGAAGTGTCAAGTCAGGCGAGTGATCGACGATACCACTGCACACTGTTTCAGTATCTTGCGCTAGATGAGCTTTGCCGCTATTGTTGTTACAGATTTAATTGAAGCCAAGAAAGTAATGTTAATTTGTAACTTCAATTAGATATGTAACATCAGCAACAGCAAACAAAGATTTGTGATGTCCAAAATTATGTCAGTATCTGCAGCTATGTTAAAATTACATAGATGTAACCAAAAGCAAAGTTATGACATAAAAACAAAATCCCAATATTGCGACTACCTCTCCATCGTAAGATTCGAGGAGGGGGAAGGATGAGGGGGAAATGTGATAATCTGCCGTAGGCTGCATAGAGAAAAACTCTCCCAGACACATGACCGCAACGAACCTCAAATCATTTATTAAAAACTTGATCCCCCCGACATTTCCTTCATGTACTATGCAAAATGTAAACTATATGTATAAACTGTCTGTATGTACTAAGGGTTTGTTGCACTAGATCCCAAAATGTTTTGGACGACTCTCGTTATAAAAAAGCATTTATTTGTTATAATTGATGGCGTATTATTGTATGAGAAGAGTCATGCGTAATCCGCGTTATTTTCTGGCTACAGACTAGACGCCAAAACAGCGGCAAGATTGTTCAGCGTCTTCTATTGGCTGACAATGTGGCCTCCAGCAGGGAATGCATAATTAAATTTCCACGGCGGAGTGGCCAATATCCTGCAAGAGGCCAAAACACGTAAATTACAGCACATCAGACTTTCTGACAATGCTATTTCAAATTGTGCTCTGGTATGTACAGGACAGTGAAGTCTAGTCTGCAGCAAAATACAACCGCGAACTACGCATGTCTTTTTCTTTTTACATGAGGTATTTTAAAGGAACGACGTTTTGTCAGAAATTTCGCACAGCTCAGGCAAACACACGGATGACTGTTGCTTAGATAACTAAACACCTACCTACTAATGCGAGTCCTGAACAATATCTGCGTATTGGAAAATGTTGCGCATGTGTTAATCTAAAAAATGCTGACAACATTCAGGCAAAACTTTTCATTTGGATTCCAGTACCATAGAATAAAATATATAATTTGCATGCGTATAGTAATGTAACGATACTTTATATGTAAGTTCAGTAGATAAACGAAATTATAAAAAATTACAAGGAACAGGTATAGCCTACGATTGTAGTCAATGAGAGGCACGGTAAGCCGGAGGTGTCATTGTGTTTATAAAAATGTTTATTTTGGGCCGTTTTGTAAGGAAATAAATCTGACATATGGACGGATTAAAATATACTCTGTTTTATAGAGGCAAATAGAATTCCTCTGGCCTAACAAACGTTTTGAGTGTCACAGTTTAAAATCAACTGCTTGTCACAAAGTATCTTCGGTTTACGGTACCTATCAATGTTAGGTTATAAAATTTTTTACAATATTAAAAGAGAATAAAACCCTTCCAAATAAAGCATATATATAAGTTATTTGTATTTTCTTCGTAACAAAATTTTTAATGTCATATATTTAACTAATTGAGTATAACATTATTGCAAGTAAACATTTTTATTTATTTATTTTTATGTTGTGGCTGTGTGTGTTACACGTTTTACTCCCTCTTCCACTGCAAGAATATGTCAAACATGCTACCGAAAAATTTTAAAAATTTAAATTATGGTGTCAAGTGTTTCATGGTTCCCAGGTGTTTCCGCGACACTGCTTCTCTGTTCCCCTTCTGAAGTAAGACACGCACGCAACGGAGGTTAAGATCATTACCACCATGCTCCACATTTGCAGTGCGGAATACCGTAGTTCAACGACTGTTCCACTCCACATCAAGCTTCGTGTTGCTGTCGTGTTTGGCGCTTCGCTCGCTAGATCGCGCCACAAGCAGCGTAGTTCCACAACTGTTCGCAGCGCGCAACGTCAACAGTTGCCGCGTCCGCCGTTAGAGCGCACTCAAGTGCAGGCGTCAAGCTGTACTCAATTAAAGGTTTCGAATAAATAAATGTATTGTTTCGTGACTGAAAGAAATGGGAAAATTTTCTGATTATTTAGCACATTAGGAGCAGTGTAATATTTAATACCTCGAAGTATGAAACCAATTGAACTCACACTAAAGAGTAGGCTGGAGCGCTGGATACTCTAGCATTACTCAATTCAGCCATGCACCAACGTTCGTTATTGTATAAGAGCACGTAACTGACTCTAGGCCAGGGTCATGAGCCAAGGCCAAGGCGCAAGGCCACAGCCGATATGTCTGCTAGAGGAGACGAACGTAAAAAAATGAGGGGCAGGGTGGAGACATAATTTCATTTAATAGTAGGGACAGCGAATTTTTTTTATTATTACAACCACTGATTAATGATTCGTAAACACGTAAAAACAAACGTACCATATAACATGAGTGGTGGTGCTTAGGAACTAAACGAATGATTACCTTTCAAGCTTGCAGCTTAAGTAATTTAGGATTGCGATGCAGCATAAATTGTAGATGTATTTACCCTCGAGGCAAAATGGGGAAACAACACAGATAACACTCAATTATTTCAGAACATAACAAAATGTTATTCTATCTAGGTTACTGTACAAGCAGAAACACGCATCCCTGTCAGAGACGTATAGATTATTGCGCATTAGGTATTGATTTACTAGTATAGTCTTTTATGCTGACGTACGGTATTTTATAGTTTCGTATTGATCTTATGATGGCTATAAAGTGGCCGACAGACATTTCAGTCGATGCTCCGTTTCCACCTAAATGTTTATACTATATCGTCTACAGTTTATAATTCTGGCAATGATAGTAACGTTGACGATGATTATGAATGATTGTAATGATAATAATAATAATAATTTTAGTATTAGTAACAATAATAATTTTTCTGGCACGTCAATTGCAACTGTATAATACATTTTGCAAAGTTTCAAAACACGTTTTACGACCGAAATTATTTATGTACATTATTGTCACTGAAATTATAGTCTAGTTGTTTTTCTCTTTGTTTTTTAATTTATTTTTACACAATTGCCCTGTTTTGCTGCACAAACATTACTTATTTTTCATTGTTTATTGCTTGGCTCATAAAAGTAAGCGAATAAATAAACTAAAAGCAATTTAACTATAGGCCTCTATTGCTCAACACTAAAGCGTTGGATTCGCATTCGGGAGGACAGTGGCCCACAGATTTTTTTAATGGAGTTTGAATTCAGGAAACAGAGATTTTAACATCAAGATGATTAGAATTAAAAAGAAACAACTTGCTATGAAGAAAGTAATACATCCATTGCCTTCCATGTAGTTTCTCGTCTTGTATTAGGATTCGTAATATTTATTGTTCTGGGTAGTAAGCTACGTTCGGTTTTTTTAATATGCTCTTTTCCCAATGGTAGCTGAGAAGGATGGAAACGTGACCTTATGAGCATTCGGAGTGCTTGAGCTTTCAAAGGTAGGAAAAGAATAACAACATTTTTGTGGGAAGTTTGCGCGGCCCTTCCACGATCATCTGGTGGCAGTAGTGCTGTGAGCGATAACGAGTCGCCACGACTAGGGTTAACTAACACTAAAAATAAAGAAGACGTTACTCTCGTAGAAGAGGTCATTTCACTAAAATGGATTACAATGAACATTTTTCTTAACCTTAATTAATTATAGTGTGCTATTTTCATATGAATAACCAATTTGAATTCTTTCGAACACATATTTTCATGAAACCAACAATTTTTCCTGTTTTCCCGAAAGTTGGCCAAAGTAGAATCTTTTCCTACTTCATCTCACGTACGCCAATTCCCTTTAAGGAGCTCGCCTATATGCTAGAAAATTGCTCCGCAGTGTGTTAGAAATTCGGATTTTCATTCGAAGCTAATAAATGAGCACCAAACGTGTTCATTTACAAACAGAAGGAACATTTGAGACGGCGATTGTATCGTAGTTTCAAGACATAATATTTATTAGTAATGTGATTTTAAAGCCTCTCACAACAGCTAAAAACTGTTTTAGACTGCTGCAGCTAAAAACCTATTTTCTTGATAGAGACCAGCATAGGACTTTGCTACACACTCTTCAGCAGTAAAATTATGTGGTCATTGTTTAAAGTGGTATAGAAAAAAAGTAATTACGAAAACATCACATTCTATAGGCGATACTGTTCTTGACTAGCAAACCAGTGCCACCCTTATCACTTTCCCACTTCCATGCTTCGACAAGGACAAAAAGCTTGAAGTAAGAATGGTCCCTTAAGGGGTATAATTGTGGAAGGGGAGTTTGGGTGGTTCTTTACAACTGATGTCTTAAGTGCAGATGTGATGAGATGGAAACGATCGTATGTTCAGCAGCGACTAAGTGATGTGGTGAGTGAAGCATGTATATGTAATACGAGATAAGACGTACTGGTCAGCCTTCTGTCGTTTAGATTTAATGAATAAATGGAATTGAATGTCAAAAAAGAAGACCAATAGACGAACATAAAGAAACAAAAAATTCTCGTTGCCCTATCTGCACCCCCCTGACAGACGTCAGGGGTGCCCATGACACCTAGTTCCGGCACCCGTACGTGTGTACCCCTGCGAACGTCAGTTACCGCCCTAGCAAAGGCTCGCGAGAGGACAGGTGTGGTATGGCAACAACTTCCTTTCCCCTTTTTTTCCTCGGCACTTTTTCTGTTACGAATACAAGGTTTCCATCGACACCTATTTTTTTTTTTTTTGCAAATGGAAAATAAGTTATGCACACCTCAAATTAATAAGGCATACATATTTGCGGCAAGTCTAGTCGTGGAGCACAACTTCAATCCCATGTGTTTAACTGAAAAAAAACAAAACTTTGTGAAATAATTTAGGATGTAGATAAAACATTGCGACTGCTGTACGCTATTCTTCCTAAATAATGATAAACTGTATTCCTATATCGTGCAACTGAAAAGGGAGTCTGATTACTGTAAACAAACTGCCTTGTCTTTAACGGAGGGAGCTGGCAGCTGCGGATGATTCACAGTCTCGAGTCGTGTCGCGTTCATACATTATCAGCCGAAGAAAACAAGTTTTGATGATGTTGTTTTTTTCATTAGCATAAAACATTGTGTTAGAAAAAGATCGTTTTAGCGCGAATTAACAGATATACCTTAACGAACTTTCCTGTTAGCTTTTACTAACATTCAAGTTACGTAATGGAGATTTTCCATGGAGCATTCAAACTCATATAAGTTTTTAATATATTTGAGCTATGATTTGGTTATTGAATAGCGTGCATACTAAAAAATTAAGAAGTGGAAACATTTTCGTCCATAAAGTTACAAATGATGCTAAACATCGTTTTCCAAGTCAATAGAATTACCAAACTAATCCTGCATTATTTTATTTATTAACGTAAAAAACATTAATATTATCATCCTAATAAATTCAATCGAGTATGCTCTATTGGAAAATAAAATAAAAATATTACTCTCCGAATGCCCTTAAGTAAAAACACGGTACCGCGAAGGAACTGATTTCAGGAAATAACAGTTTCCATATTAAATTATGATGCAGAACTATTATCACTGACCAAGAAAGGCGAAATAATATCGCGAAATAAATTCAGTTGAATTCAAAATACGGAATATGGAGAAACGGTGTTTTACCTCTGCTGCCACTATTGTCTACTTTTCAGCAGTAATGTATTTTGTTGGCTTTTCCAATTTCTCGATTTTATGACTTGATAATAGTGGGAAAGTTTACACATAAAAATTAACTGAATTCATGCTTTTCGTCGAGAATGATCCAAAAATATCCACCGAACATAAAACGTTGTTGTACCTGCGATGGTTACGCTTTAGGAAACGCCACTGATTAACTCTGAAACTACGTGGTTGACCTAGTCATTAAACCTGTAAGGACAATAAAATTAACTATACTGGGAAATATTGCTGCGATTAAGGAATTTTCAGAAATTGTCTTAAAAACGAAGTACATACCGACATGTATTGCCTACCCAGAAACGATATTGATATGAATGGAAACTGGGGCTGTCTAAACTGTAAATACACTAGGTAACTAACATATGTATATCTCGCGTTCTTTTATGTAGGCCTATGCATGACACTACATGAAACGTCTGCATTTTTGTAATAATGATGTTTACTGCTAAAACTTTCGTTTAGTTTTTATAGATTTCAAACAAACATAAAAATACTAGATATTAATTTCGGTTAGCAAAATCGAGCATCAATGGAAAATATTAAGTTTTCAAAATGACAGAAAACGTACATTTAGAGTAGTTAACAGTTACAGATTGTCAACTATTAACAATAAAATTAATCGTATCACATACTGTATCAAGATTATCTCAGAATTTTGTATTAAATTTAGAATTTTGGGCCATTATCAAAATATAGTCAAAATAATTCCATTCTTCGCTGAGTTACGAATACGGTCACTTATTTATTAGCTTCCAAGGTATATAATCTCAAATTATGGGTTCAGTTTTGTATAAATTTATTCCTTCATTTAATTGTCTAATTTTAATTCGGGTCCTGATTTTAACTTCACGCAGTTAAGTTGCAACCAGTAATTTAACTGTTTCTTTTTTACCACTGTGTTAGAAATAAGATAAATAAGATTGACACAATATTTGTTACCAGTGAAGGATTTAAGGGTGGGTGCGGAGGGGACGACTGCCTCCTAAGAATACGTCAGTAATTATTAGTGTATTAATTGCATGGTTATAATATACAGAGGAAACACGTTATATTTATACAGATAAATATTACTAAATAATTCAACCATGTACAGTACATTCATGGATGTATGGAGACTGACACATGCCTTTACACACACACATATAAATAAATATATATATACATATATATATATATATATATATATATATATATATATATATATGTCTTTTTAATTTTTTGGTGTAAATATTTTGTCCGGCAATTACGAGTGAAAATGATTGTCAAACAAATATTTTCTTCTTCTCTCAAGCTTTGTTTTACGCAAGCGAAAATCGCTCTTGCTCCAGAAGCGTTGTCATTATTAGGAACTAAGCAAAGTTCCCGTATCGGTTATTTTCAATATCTGCTTAACTTTTTATTGCGTATAGTTAAATGTATTAATTTTATTGCTTTTGTATAACTTTTTAAAATATTTCAATGAAATACGTTTTAAATTAATTGCTACATGTAACTTTATATTGAAGGACTTTATGAAAATACTCAACATTATTATGAATTTAAAAATTATTATTAGAAAATGTATTCTAAAAGTATGTTAGTCTCTGCGCTCTATTAATGTTTTAATTAAAAAGACGAACACTAACTCGGAGGTCTGTATATTATATTTACATCTATATTGTACGAAATTTCGTTCTACTAAATACTGTTACAGCCAAAAAAGTTCCTTTTGACATTTTGGTTAGTGTTTATGCGAGATATTTTGTTTTGCATTATTTTAAATTATTTTATAATGTTAAACATGTGATATTTATAGTTCAGTTTGACTTTACATAACTAAATCCTTCTAATATATGAAAATATATGCAATAATTAATTGCATAATGCTTTAAAAATGTATAACTTAATTTGTATTAGGGTATTCACTCAAATCTTCGTTACTAACTAGAATTAACTGACATAGCCTACATACATTAAATTTTGTTTAGTAAAATTCTTTATTCCCGAAAGCAGCGTTGTCCTTGTTTATTACAAAAAAAATCTACGTTCTCGTTAGTTTTGTTACAACTTCATCTTGAAATATTTGTGGGGACTGGAGCTATCTAATTAATTAATTTTAAGTTTTGTTGGTATTTTGTAACTTCAAAACTGCCCGACTGCCTCTAGGAACGAAAACTCTGCGTGGTGCCTAAAGAGGGAAACACACAAAAATTACACATGAGATGACGGCCAAGAAAAAGAAACCAGCAGTAACTAGATATGGTAACCAAACAATAACTCAGTAGAAAGGACGAATGTTCTGAAAGCTGTGGAGCGTAGCAATAACTACAGATTTCAAGTTTTCAATCAAGGTATCAGGTATACTTCACGGCTAGTAGTTTATTGATTTCCACGACGCTGCGAGGCGCTCTAGCGCTCTCTTTTACGCTTACACAGACACTCAACCCCTGTCGGCGGCTTTTCCCCTCACCCCTCCAATCACACCCCCCCTCCTCTGACACGCCTGCACACACCTACACACTCATTCGCTCGTATTGGTGGAGACAGATCAACGAGTTTGTAAGCTGTATTTATTTGAATCGTGGAATTACACTTAATTGATCCAACCTACTTTTATCCGGGATCAAATAGTTTGAAATTCAACAATGTATATGTACTGTGTATACCCACAAGGGCTGTGGAAATAACAAACTCTCATAATTAACACAACTATGGTTTCGTGTATACATTCTGTTCTTCTGGTATTAATTGAATATTTTCGATCATCGCACCAACCTGAACGGAAAATGTTGGGAACGTGAATGAGTTACATACTATGTTACACATATCATATCGGAGTCATTAACGACCACTTTATAACGCGCACTAGGCCATCGCACTCTTATACTATACAGTCTGTTCACGGTAAAGCGAGTGTTTGCTATAATCCTTCTGGGTTATTCTTTCAAACGTTTGTTAAGCCCTCAAGTACCTATATATGCTAATTTTGCGAATATAATGTTTTTAATTCCTATAAGGGTAAATATTGCAAAACCGACACGCAGTTTTGTTGAAAAGTGTTTTACTACTAAGCCTATTTTGAAATTCGAAGTTAGTGTAGGCTATATTTTTGGCTAGTTATCGAAAATAATAAAAAAATTTTTAAGCCTATCCTAGCCAAAAAATTCTCTGAAGATTTAGGCTACGTAGTTATTATAATATTCAACCAATCCGTGAGATGGTTTTAAAATACATGATCCCTTTCAGAATTTAAAATTATATTCAAAAACATGCGTAGTTAGGTACTCGTGGTAAAGAGCCAATTGCACTAGTCGTGCTAAATTTCTCTTTATTTCGTCATGGTTCAATGCGTTATGAAGAATTATTTTATAATCTGACAACTATAGCATAGCTGATTACGTTACCTTTTATTGTGCACATTTTATATTAACTCGTAAGGAATGATAATGCAAAGTTTAAGATGATATAAGATTTAAGGTAATAGTATAAATTGGTACAAATGGGCTCAAAGTGGTAAAATATAAAGCTTTTACACGGATACATTTCCAGAGATTCCCCAAGCTCATCACTTAAACTGGAAATGAATATCTGCAAAATAGGTAAATCAGATTCTTAAACATAGAAGTGTACGAGTGAATTACCAACTCAGTCTATATACAGCGTGTATCAAAAAGAATCATTCGATTCTAATAATTCATACGTATTCTGCAACTTGAGATATGTGCGTAATCAACGTACTGTTGGAATGAGGAAACGTTCGAGTTTTACATGGTTCCCGCTAGGTATTAGCAGTGTGCTAAGTGAACGTCCACTTCAGTTCTAGTAAACATGGCGTCTGGACAAGAAAAAGCGTTTTGTGCAGTGCGCGTCGGTAATAACAGTTCAGCGTGACTTTCGTACTAGGTATGGTGTTACTACTCATACAACACAGAACATTAGACGATGGTATGAACAATTCCGAGAAACAGGTTGTCTGTGTGAAGGCAAGTCGCCGGGCCGTCCTCGAGTGCCCGACGCAGACGCGGAGCGCATCCACCATTGTTTCACACGCAGTCCGAAGAAATCCGTTCGCCGTGCAGCTCGACAACTCAACATGCCCTCGATGACCGTCTGACGTGGGCTGCGTCGACGTTTACACGTAACCTCACAATATTCAGCAACTGCAACCTCTTCGTGGAGGTGACAAAGAACGACGTGTGGAGTTTTGTAAGTTCGTTCTTGACAAGATGGAGGACGACGGCCATTTTGTTCCACGCTCAGTGTTTAGTGACGAGGCAACATTCCATTTAAATAGAACGGTGAACCGCAATAACGTGCGAATATGTGGTACAGAACAGCCACATGAAGTTGTGCAACACGAGAGGGAAACTCCAAAATGTAATGCGTTTAATGCAGTTTCACGAGAAAAGGTGTATGGTCCATTTTTTTTTGCTGAGAATAGAGTTACATGAATAACTTATCTCGATATGCTTGAGAACTTTCTTTTCCCACAGTTGGAGACTGATTCGAACTACTTCATTTACCAACAGGATGGGGCACCGCCACACTGGCATCTGGAAGTGCGGGAATGTTTAAATCAAAGGCTTCCTGGACGATAGATCGGTCGCACGGGATAAAATGATTCAGCCTTTCATGACTGGCCTCCAAGGTCACCGGATCTGACTATGTGATTTTTTTTGTGGGGGGGGGGTTATTAAAGACTCTGTTTTTGTGCCTCCGTTACCAACGACAATGAATGAACTGAGACGTCGCATATCAGCAGCTGTGGTAGCAATAACTAAAGACATGCTCGCTGCAGTGTGGGACCAATTTGAATACCGCCTTGACATATGCCATGCGTCTCAAGGGGGGCATATGGAACACCTATGAAAAAAACTCTTTATGTGTTTCTCTTTCAGCAAAAATAGCAATTACTTTGTTAGTTTATGAAAAATAGACGTGTTAAATCGGACGAAACTTATTGATACATCCTGTGTTATCTAGAATATAAAATTAATCGTCTGTGAATACAATGAAATATAATAATTATTGGGCACTTATTATCGTTGTCAAATTCTTAGAAAAAAAAACTCACTTTACGACGAACAGCGTGTAAGAGTGTTTGACACACGTGAAGTGCCGGAACTCAGCCCGATGTCCTACAAATTGATAGGCAAGCTTGCTAATCGCGGTACAGCCAGGAACCGGTCAATCGTAACAATAATGTGAGCCAATTGCATTTCCTGAAATTCGTGTTACAGGACTGAGATCTTCACTGTGAATTTAACCTATCGACAGTAAATTATATTATCTAAAATTTCTTTCTCGTTTTTTTCCCTAAGAACTTCACGACAGAACGTTTTTTTTTTCTCTCTCTTTGTGGACCCGAAACTGCGGTGTACTTGATATAGTCGGTTTACAGGTGATTGAACACTTTTTAAAATTTTCCGTATCGTTTCCTCGTTCCACCCACTGGGTCCTCTTCCACCACATGAAAGAATAATGTTGACCTAGTCGATCACACTATAATGTGGTTTCGAGGCGATGACAGTTTTTTTATATCAACCTAGGCTCAATATTGATTATTATACATATGAAAATAATTTTTTTTGTGTCTGTCGATAGGAATAATCATTTTCAATAACGAGCTAGGAAAGTTACGACCCAAAACCTCGTTCATATATTCGCTGCCAACATCGCAAACAACATGCAGGGGAATCATTACATCGAATATATGCGGTTAAGAGCAGAGTATTTTTGAGAGGTTTATTTGAAAAGTTTCGAAATGAGCGGGTGCGACTGCACAGTTGTTTGTGAGCTAGGTGGAGCTGAGTGTGTGTTTGTGTGTGTGCGTGATAGAGTAATTACGTAAGTTGTCTGTATGGGACGAGTGGTGGGGATAAAGCGGGAGGGTAGATGTTCGTCGTCTCTTCCCTTTCTCCAGCCGGCTGGCAGGCCAGACAGTCTGTGCCATGGATTGGCGAGGGGGTGCGGGGTAGCGACAGACGCTCGGAGGTCATAGACCTCGTGCGAGCTTCGCTGCAGGGCGCCACAGGGGCGGGTCGGACGCATTGGGGTAGGTTACGAGCACTCTGATCGCGCGTCAACGCATCCTGTGTTAGGGTAGGTTGTCGCCGGCCGATGTGCGCAACTTTTCCCTCCCTCACACACAACAGTACGCACGCTATAAAAACAAAAACATCATCCACCGCTTTTAAAAATACCGTCGCCTATACTTGACATGTTTGTTACGCATAGAACTGTATCTTAAAGATCCTACCAGGATTGAGATACAAAACTAGCGTCTTTTTTTGTCTAAAAAACAGCAAAAATTATTCATAGATATTGCAATATAACGTAAAATAAATGCTTGCGCAAGTCTCCGTATTTCTTGTTTGCATAATGTTCTCAATGGCACAGCGATATCTTACTGTACCGTTATGATGGTCGGTGAGCGTATGGAATATTTAGCACAAAACAATCATGTATATAATATTACTGTATGATTTTCTATTGTTTCCAGCTAAGAGGGCGTGGTACATAATTCAACGCTAAAAGCATTAATCTATAACTGTACGTTTTTTGAAGCCAATTTGCGAAAATTAAACAATAACAATCCTAGACATTCTTTTTAGCCAACGTTTTAAACAAAATTGTTTCCAGTGTTACGAACTGCTGAGGCACAATCTCTGACGCCGGTACCTCGGGCATTTAACTGTGGCGCAAGAGATCACGCGTAACGAATTAGTAATTCTGTATAAATATTTACTCATAAAGTCAGCAAATACCATTATCTAGGATTGTCATTGAGTATTTTATCCTTATTGGCTTCGAAAAAAGCGTAGAATTCAATATATGTTTTCAGCGATTATTTATGTACCACGCACTCTTAAGGGGGTCGCCAGGGTGGACTTATTTTTTGTATTCGTGTACAAAAAGTGTAGTTTGCTCATGACGATACAGCACAAGCATCACGCCTCACTCTAGCCTCTTGGCGCAAGACAGTTAACACAGTTCACGATAAAGTGAGCACTGCTTAAATTTTTGTTTCAGCCATTTTGTATTCATTTTTAATATGAAAACTTTCATGCAATAAAACATCAGTGCAATTTTCTCTCCTCTCAAACTGTTATATAATTCGTTCCAATTAAATTAATTTTACTTATTTGTATATGTATTGCGGAGTGCTAAGTTTAAAGTGAACAGCCTATAACTGGCGCGCAGTCTTCTCCCCAATAATACAGCTCTATGAGACATTCAGTGATGACCCTATCGTTTTGTAATTGATATAAAGTAGTGTTGTACGAACAATACCTTTATAAATCTTCGCAACACAGATTATCATGCCTAAAATTACCGCAATAGCAACCATTTTGGTCTTTGCTGAATGAAATTGCTTTTAAATTTTCATGTAATAAAAACACAAGGAGCGGGATCCGGGCTTGGAAGTCCGCTGGAACGAAGGTCGAATATAGCTCACCCACAACTTGCCTCATCGCTAATAAACGCAAAGCGCTCGACTGGTACCAGTCTTCTTCATTCACTGAAATTCAAGTTGAATGTAAAATGTTTAAAACATCGTCAAATAATACGAGGACTAATGTTACCGATCCTGAAACACATAGTATTGATGAAATTTATAATTAATTGTAGCCCACAAAGAAAAATTGTGAAAGCGGGTATCACTCTCTACATGTGAGTGACTTGGGACATTAAAATATATATGTTTTTCTCACATATGACAGCCCGGAATAAACAAATTGACTTGCTATACATTCCCCATAGTGAATGAACACATGCAATAACATTAATATTTAATCACAGTTGACACATATGGAAAAAAAAAATTGTGTAAAAATGTTACAAGTCACTTCACGCGTCTCAAGTAACTCCAGTTTACGGTAACTGTTACCTTTGCGATTCAAGTGACAATATTAGTCGGAAATATTTGCGAGTATAATTATCATATTTCTATTTTTGTGAGTTGTTTATGCACAGATAGAGTATACATCACAAAAAAGCAAGTATGGGATACAATAGGATATTTAGTGTCGATTTGTTGTAATTATATAAAGATACTTGTTATAGTACTTTTATCCTCAACAACTTGCACTATTTACATTTTGCGCCGTTTTGAACAGAAGTATCTGACATTCTTGAAAATGTAATTATATGGCTTACCGTAGTGCAAAGCTTAACGTTTCTAGAAATACACTGGAAACAGATTGATCTTTTCCCGACCTATCAAATGAGGCTTCTGATTTAATTTTATTGGTATACTGCAAAACTGTTAGAATAATAAGTTTTTTAAATCCATAACTAATGCTTATAATATACAAAAAGTACATAATGACATCCTTACTTGCAGTTGTATGCATGCGGTTTGGAAAATAAGGATGCAAAACGCTTAATATTTACTACGATTGTTATTATTGCATGACAGATTTCTTTCTCTGACCAGAATAATTACATAATTTTATTTCTACGTGATGCTCTTTTATAAAATTGTGACATTCAACGTTTTTGATGTAGCTTGTCAGTATTCCTAGTTTTAATTATTTATTACTTTGTAGATATGACAGACTATTATAAAATGTTACAGTTGCCATTTTGAAAGTATGTCTGCCCTACCTGAATTACACCAGCGTAAAATACATTCACTAGAATTAGGCTTTTAAACCTAACCGGACGAGAGTTAAAAAAAAAAATTCTACGTAATTTTGAAGTCAGCGCTTACTTATTAAAATATAGAAAAAAACTACCTGCATTAGTGCACTATTGAATAATAAAGAATATTTTACTTACAAAAGTTATCCATTGATGATAAATTATGTAGCGTAAGAGCTTCGATAACGTTACGTTGTTTGTGCTTGGTTCCAAATAAAATCCACAACCTGTTTACGTAACTCATAGTAATTGCGTTCAGATTTGTTAAGGCGAAAGGAAGTCTATAATCCAGTGCAGATATTGTTCACACAGTTAAGGGGTATGCAAAGGTACGATGTCGAGCGGTCGACAGTAATACTCATTCGTCAATAAAATATGACTCATAAAAATAATTTTACTATATGAAAATTTCTGCGCGAGAGGTTTGCGGATGTTTAAATAATTTAAAAATTGAAAGCGCGAGTGTTTTTTTAAATTCGATTATTATAGAAAAATTTAGTTTTACATTTTTATAGATTTTGTGGTTTCAAGCCCTTAATTTTCTGAAAAATTAAACTGTTTGGATTATTTTATTCGAAAGTAAAGAATACTACCGCATAGTGATACGTAAATAATCGTCCGCTGATAAAATACCTACTCCGCAAAATAATCTCATCAGATTTTGACGAATAGTGCAGATTTCATTGACGACTGAGTATTCCAGTCGTCAGCTCGAAATCGTACCTTTCCATGTCCATAAAATAACTAAAGTTAAATTAATGGATGTCGAAATATGCTTCGCATAAACAGAAGGAAGGGTAAGTCAAGTGTTTGCTCATGATGTAAGTTACATGAAGGTTAGGCGCAAAAGATGTTAGATGTTTATAAGGTGTTTACGTTTTGAAATATATTGTAGAAGAAAGAAAATAGGTCGGTGCGTGTCTATCAATACCGAAAGTTAAGGTGGTTGTCTGCCCAGATCACTGAGAGGTGTGCACAGCTACGGTCGCTAGCAGATTTTCGAAATCTGTTCATCGCACACGAGTGATGTCTACTTACGACAAGGATTTAACGCCTCGCTTTTTAGTTTAGCAGTGGTTTCGAAAATCTTTTTTCAACGCAAATTAATAAACATATATAAAATTCATTTTGGTAGTTTTAACACTTATATATCATCGTTTTAGCTGAATTTTTTGTGTTGCAATACACTAAACCGATTTGTAGATTTTGGCCCCTGAAAAGCACGTATTTTCTTTCCAAAATTAGCAGCCAAAATGAAGCAAAATATTTTTTTTCTAGCAAACGGTACATTACTTAAAAAAACGCTCGTGCAAGATTGTATATCGCATGACTTTATACAGTCTCAAAATTTTCAAAGCATTTTGTTAAAAAATATTCGAGTTATTTGCAATTGTTTGAAATAAATGAAAGATCATAGCCTTAAATAACTCTACAGGTGTGTTTACACATTACAAGTTCAGCACTACGAAATTCTTGGTGCAGAATCTTTCAAAATATATAGGCGTATACAATAAACCTTGATCTTTAATAATGCGTCATAAAATAATAGGGTGACCAATACAAGTCTCAAACACGTGCGTTTTCGGCGACACGACTGCACGTCAGCTCAGTGCCTTGCGCTTAGAGACTAGGGAAGTAAGCGATGCACGTCCTGCGTCGTCCTTACCGCTTACGCACTTCTAGGCCTCGCACAACATATGGCACCAAAACAGCCACTTTAATAGCAAAACTTTGAGCGCAGGGGGTGGTTAATGTGAAGTTCTTTATTTTATTTATTTGTATTTGGTTTGACATCTCGTCGACGGCGAGGCAATTAGAGGCGGTTATACACAAGGCCGTGACAGCATTCTCCCGGAGCGATTTCGGGAAACTACGGAAAACTGAAACAAGAATGTCCGGAGCCGGGAATTGAAACAGGATGTTCCCGAATGCGTGTCCAAGGTAGTACTGCTGCGCCACGTCGTTCGATGTGATGTGGGTAGGGAGCAGAAACGGAATGCAAGTGCGGGAACACTGGTTAGTTGAGAAACCAGCCTGTCTGCGAAGAGGTCTGTGTGCTATAAGTGAATAAACTGAGGCAAGAATACATAGAAAACTGGTTAAGTTTACGTAGGATAGGCTTTGTCCGATAAGTGCATTGTTTGATTGGACTGAATCACTGAATCACTAGGAAAAATATTTTCCTATAACGCATTAACAGTAACTATCTTTGGAAAAAATTGCTGCAGTGCACTTATGAATGCAAATTCATATCTGTTTTAAGTTGTTTGAAGATAAACGAACAAAAATAATTTTAATTCCTTGGACGAAAGTCGAAACATATGAAGAATACGCACAGATACCAGCCAGCTTAGCCAGTGGAATAATCCTTGCAAGACGTTCGTAGCAGTTCTGCTCACTGAAGTGAGTAGGTATAGCTATTATAAAAATAATTTTCAAATAAGTATGTAGGATACGAATTAAATATTTCTTCTCAACAAATAATGATGCCTCGTTGAAATGTGCGTTCGAGATATCTGTAAAGAAAATTAAGTTAACTACTGTGTAGTTCCAAAGGTGAGGTCGACATTTACTCTACGTGCGTATGTATACAATGCTACACCGTTTAGCTTGAATCGTACAATAAGTCTTCGATACCGGCTTGTATGGTGGTCTGTTTACCAGTGCATACAAGAGCCCCAGCTTGTACATGACCAAGTACGACCGGATGCAGGAAGTGTGATATCAGCTTCAGCACAAAACAAATTTAAGTTTACTTGCTAATAGGAAAATATGTATTCGACATGTAGGAAATCATTCTACCAAAACACGCACGTGTAACATCTAGTTAAAATTATCAAACAATAAATAAATATAAGTACGTCGTACTCGCTGCAGTGTCTTGAAGGGGCGCTAGTAGTATTTGTAAATGTCGCAGGTTGAGTTCGTGTGTCTGGCATGTCAACACTTCAGATTTTATAGTAAGTATTAATACGTAATAAAATATTTGTTTTATATTACTTTACATGAAAAAGTTATGAAAACACTGACAGAAATATCAGATTTTTCGTTTGTAAATACACATCATATTTTTATAGTGCGAGATAGATAACTTACACATGCTTAGTGGAAATTTGTAATTTTAGGTTATGAGGGAAATATGGAA
This sequence comes from Medauroidea extradentata, assembly GCA_003012365.1. NCBI lineage: Eukaryota > Metazoa > Arthropoda > Insecta > Phasmatodea > Phasmatidae > Medauroidea > Medauroidea extradentata. The sequence continues at coordinate 180,502 of PNEQ01127194.1, read as the reverse complement.
ATGTGGCTTTGAGGACAGCATGGAAAGCTTTCCAATTTTCCTCCTGCTTTTTTAAACAACACGCTGCAAAAAAAATAATGTCATCCCTACGGCAGAGTCAATATGCCTACGTTATGATACCAAACTATATTGTCATGCTACCAAATGAAGGTTATTAATTGTTATTTATTATTTACAAATGACTTCACAACTGAAAATACATTACACACAGTTCAACATTGATGAAGTGTGACTAGCCCTTTAAATACACGTGAAAAATTCAAGTATTATGTAGCTTATGTTTATGTTTTCTTTCAATACTTACTTGCCAGGTATTTGAATGGTTTCATTTAAAAGCAAAATTGTGTTTAATAGTACCTGTTACATTGCTCATCAATATCGCTGTCTTTACCTGTACATAAATTCATAAAATATCGAAAAGACATTTAAAAGTATCTGTTAAACTAGTGTTGTTAGACTAATGTGACATGCCAGAACAAGTCAACATAACATTGTTGTAATGTTGCCATCGCAAAATTTAAAATTTTCCGTCGTAGAAGGATATATTATTTTTTATGTTAGAGCAGTATAACGTAGTATTTTGTGTGTGCCACACTAGATTTCAAAGTAATTTTCAATGTAGAGTTGTCATTCAGAACACCGGAATCTTCGAGCATATCTCGATATGTAGGATTCAACAGAGATATGGTAAATACGATTTGTTACTAGTTATTGATTGCTTACGAACAACGTGGATTTGTTAAACAACCTCTCGACATAAACAAAATAGACGAATCCAATGTAAAGACATCTACAAGCAGACATCCGAAAGCGATATCCGTCAAAGCCAAGAAGCAAGTTGGAGTCGTTAGTACTGCTGAAAAGAGGGAGTTGACAACAGTTATAGATGTCGAAATGTTGCATCACAGCAGGCAATTTTCTGCCTCCATGTTTCATACTTGGAAAGAGAAAAAGGATACAAGAAAAAATCTTAGATGGTGGACCAACTGACAGCATGACTTGGTGCACACATTCAGGCTGCATAAGTGGAAATGTTTTTCACGAGTGGTTGAAGTATTTTGTGAGCTGTGTGTATCTTCTACTGAGTCTCTTTGTCTTTTATTTCTTGGAAAATCACACAGCTTACTTAAAGTTTTAAGCTACTGAACTGGCCAGTGGAAAGGGCGTTTTAAGGTCTCTGTGCCTTCCCATACTACACATAGACTTCACTGAGGTTGAACGTAACAGTATTCACATTTTTCAAATTTTCATTTGAAATAATTGTGAAATTTTCCAGAAGACTCACCCAGGCCGCAGAATCACCAGTATAACGTATATTAGCTAATAAATAAAGCCTCCAAGAAAAGTGCAACTGTGTGCACTGCCACATCAGGTTTTCAGAAGTGTGGTATGTGGTATTTCAATAAAGATATCTTCTCATAAACATATTTTGCTCCTTCCGAAGTCCACTTTGAACCTGAAGATTCATCGTTAGTTTATGAACATCTTGCAGTTTCGGCCAGCGTTGGAGTGGATCCAGTTTCAAAACTTGCACTGAACGAGATACCCTAATATTTTTATATCAGGGACAGATATTATGTCAGCATATTTCAGTAACAGTAACCTGTTATCACTGTGAGTTTTCCCAATGAAAATCCTGCTGGTCTTCTAGGCTCTTCAGTGGGTCAAGTGTTGTTTCTTCCATTATTTTCAATGATGTTCCTGTCATCTCTGATAGGCCTTCTTACACTGCCATATATACCAGTTATTGACAGACTACCTCTGTATCTAGGGCTACCTGTTCTTACGATGCGCCAGTTGCTTTTCCGAACTGTTCCAGTGAGCCTCCGGTCGTCTATAGAATATCTTAAAACGAAGTTCTTATCACTAGTCCTAATTTAAGTTATTTCAACAAGGCTACAATTTTTAATGTTAATGCTGATTCAGAAGATAAGTACAACTTTTGATTATGCTGTAAGACCAAGTTCATCTGATCAGAATACCATGCATAAAATTGTATCAAACACTGTGGGTACAGTATCAACTTGAAGCGTTTCTTCAAAATACATGTTGTGTCTCCCTAAAGCCAAGAGAGATGGAAGATACCAACGATACCCTAGCTGAAGTCTTAAATCCTAACAAGCTCCCCTTCCAAGAATTAGATACTACAAAAACAAAACAAGTCTTAAACCAGTGAAGATATGTCTATTGTCTAAGCTCAGTTCTTCATAGAGAAATATGGAAAAAAATAATATAACGATGTCCAACATGTCATATTTCCAAAGCCACCTGTTGATGATATAGTAACAGTAAAAATAAGGTAATGTGGGTTCAGTGTAACATTTCCTAGTAGTGGGCTCTCGAAAACTTTGCAGATTTCAAGGAAAAAAAAAGGCTTTTATGATTGGCAGTGTTGTAGTACTTGACCTAAATAATTATTGTATTATGAAAGCTGCAGTGAAATGTTATACCCAGCCTAACATCTTACTTGCTTAATTTACTGGGTAATAAGAATATGTATCTCATACATTTTAATCTTGCCTTAGTTTTCTTTCCGTTGTGACTCAGCGTGAGGGAATAATGGAAAGAATGCAAATTTATGAAAATGTATCTCACATAGACCAGGTTAAGTTCATACCATGTATTTACGTAGTGCACGTATTACATCACTCTAAATCATGAAGACACTAGTCATTATACTTCTTGTATGTGGTTTGTAGTAACAGTAATGTGTTATCTATTCCATTCTCCTCCTTCTCATAACCATAATTACTAAACCAATAAATTAAACATTTTGACCCTGTGAAACCGACCGTGGTTTTGTACACGAGGCTTCTTAAAATAGGGACAATTTTAAAACCTGATAAGTTTGTAACTCTTCGAACCGGACATAGCTTTCTCCACACGTGCGTTATTAATTGAACACATACAATATAATGTTCTAAATAATTTTATTGATATGTGTTACATAAAATTGAAATTTTATTGGACGATCTTTACCTAAGCTTTTACCACTGATCGCAAGATTTTGGAAATTACTGAGCAATTGTGACTTGAAAAAGCTACTACAGAGTCCTATACAGCAGACACTAGATGTCACGAATGAGGCACAGAAACAGGGGAGTGATAAGAGCTAGACGGCCACGTGCGTCAACAACCAAATCGCCTTTATGCGCGGGGTGCGGAAACGGTATACTATGTTTTTGGTTAGATTTTTAAATGTTTGTTGCAGTTAGAGTTTACAATTGGAATTTATTGGTTTGTGGACATACGCCATTGCTCACGTTTTGTTGACCAAACATGTATTGAAAAACAAAGTGACAAAATACAAATAAAATACACAAAATACACAGAAAACGTAAGTAAAACAATCCCAGAGGAACTTCGTCAGTTTTTTTTCAGTAAGAATTCTAAATATTTAATTCAGTCAATAGTTTGATAACACCCAAACACAAAACGACAGACACAAAGAAAAGCCAGATCCCCAATATGATAAAATATGGGGGGAAATACATAAATAGTGGACAGTGTACAACAAATAAAAAACAAGACAACACAAGTTAAAATCAACGAAAAAATGGTGAGGCACAGCTGGTCGGAATACGAAGTTGAGCATCTTGTTTTGCTTACGTTTTCTGTGTCTTTTGTGTATTTTATTTGTATTTTGTCACTTTCTTTTTCAATACATGTTTGGTCAACAAAACGTGAGCAATGGCGTATGTACACAAACCAATTAATTCCAATATGTTTTTGGTTGTTGGCTTTTTTCCTATGGGAATTTAAGGGGCGACCCTATTATTTAATTTACGGACAGTATGTAGTGAAGTCCAGCGAATGCTTCTCTTGTTCTGTTTCACTTATCCGTTTGATGTTTTTACGCGCGGAAGTCTGGAATAGTTGTATTTAGCAATTTTGAGGTGCCACGAAGCCATGTTTCTAACAATGATATCTATCAAACAAAAACAGAGAATTCGTAGACAGAAATATCGTACACACGTTCAGAACTATTTATTTAAAAAACTTCCTACTAACACGCCGCAACACAGATCATGCACCAGCTATACGGAGCTCTTAATAAAAGTAACAAGTGAATATTTTCAGTTGAAAATATTGGTCTCACAGTTAGTTCAATTTGATAGTCAATGTTTATATACCATGCTATGTTTAGGAAGTCCCAATCATAAAAATTATCAGTTTTTCTTGTTTGCTACACTGTAAAGCAATCTTAACTGTTTAAGAAAGACAAATCCAATTAGATATAACAAAACAGTTTATTCTCTACAGCTCATCGTCACATAATCCAGTAAATTTTTTTAAATAATTTCTGACTGATTACTCGCATACACTAGTTGACATCTTACCTTTAGCTGTTATTTACTCTTAATTTTACTTCATTGTAAACTGTAAAAATTCGTACATGTAATACTTTATACGTTAGCAAACACGCCATTTTGTACTATTGAAAAACGTGCTGTTTTCAGCACGGCACTGTACACAGCGAACATTAAAAATATTAGTTGGTTTCGCACGAAAGAACAGTTTGGCTCAAAACGTGTACATTTGGTGACAAACATCAATCTGTTTGCCGATTGAATTTATTACCAAATATACACAATTTTGAAGGTGGCTGGGAATTAGCACTGTTTCCTGACACCATGTATTTAAGCAAAGTGAAAAACGACAAAATAGTAAGTATAACTCTATTCGAATTTTTTTCCGTTCCTTTGGATTTTAAAGATATCAAAATTATTCTAAAAATATCTTAAGGAATCGCAGTTAAAGTCTGTTTTTAAAATTAAGGTTACATTTAATAAATGTGAATAGTTCTGTTGTAGTTTTTTTTAATAATAACCTTCTCTGAGCACACTAAAAATAACGTGCTTGTGTAGACTACATTCATACATACAACCATGGCTACATACGTACATTCTTACGTGCATACGTACATACTGACGTGCTTTCATACAGTACACATACACGTAATCATTCAAACAAGATCGCCTCGGACATTCGCAAACAAATTGTAATACATAAAAATCGTACATTTTTGTTCATTTCGCTAAAAGTTTTACAGTTTTTAAAGGAATAAACGCGCCTTTATCTATCTAATGCAGCATAACATGGGACAATTTAATGTGATTCGGCCCTAATTCATAAAGTGGAACTATTTAAGAATGTGATAACGGATGGGTTTATGTATGTTTCTGTAAGATTTTTCTTAGAAATCATTTATTTAAGTACGAGTTGTGGTAACGCTAAAAAATGTATATTTCTTCAGACTATTTAACATGTTAATATTTGCATAGCTTGACAGACCAAGTACAATTCACCTCGTGTACATTGTATTTCATAATTTTTTGTTTGGAACACACATATCAGTATTTTGTATAATATTTACGAATTACGAAATAATTAAAATTTGTGTGACAGAGAGGAAAATAACAAATATATATTTTAACTGTAGTTAAAATGAGTGACTTCTGTTGCCTTAAAATTCTCGATAAGAAAATACATATTTTACATAACGGCAAAACAAGTATGTTATAATTTAAATGATTAATCTTCACAACGATTATATTATGGTGAGTTGAAATAAAAAAGCAGGATATTTATTTCTACGATCGTGCATTCTTGCATAATGAATCAATAGATTTTAAAGATATGCTTTTCTATCACTGTTGCTTTAGTAACGTTTGACATGTTCAACATATTAAAACTATTGCTTGAAAGTTGTAAATTGAACAGAAATGTTTTTTTTCAAACGAAAAATAATTTTACGTTTTTCATACAAGATGTTCCTTAGCAAAAATGCAGAGCAATTTTCTGGAAAATTTTAACTGTTTTGTTATAGTTCAATTAAGATTTGGGGACAAATCTTTTATGCATTTTATGTCTGGAAAATTTTTCCAAAAAAAATAATAATTAACTATCTGGCGTGTTACTTTTAGTGTGAAATATCAGATGTATTTGTTTTACCACGTAATTGAAACAACCACTTGAAAATATCTACCTCGTCGGAAAATAGCTGACAAATTTTTATCTGACTGCATATATTTGGGCCAAGTTTTGCACTGTAAAAGAAAACTACAACATATGTCTAGTCGTAAACATAATTTTCCATTATAACCGACAGCTTATTTTGATTTTAAGGGATGCACAGGCATATTTATTAATGATGTTGAAAGCGATTAGTGAAAACAATATTTAGTGAGAAGTTTATGTAGCACTATTAAAATAAGTAGGAGAAGTATATTAGTGAGATAGACGAAGTGAGGTTGTTGGTGAAGGTGTTCATGTCAGAGTTGAGTGGTAGAAGCCACTAGTGTGCGCACGCCTGCACAGACGACAGTCGTCTAGCGTGGTCCGCGCAGTCATTGCATCGCGACGCCGCGCATGTGCAGCTGCGCCGGTTCCCCGCGTCAAGGGGGGAAAAGCGCAGCGCCAAGTGCATTTGGGAGGAAACCTTAAAGCCGCCTGTGTTGAGACAGGTCAGGGTTGTGCGCGCACCCAGCGCCGCATTGCACGCTGGGAGTCGGCGACGAGATGATAACGCGCCGGTCGTTAGTCATGTAGGCTCGTCGAGCAATTAGAAAAAAAAATAACACATTTCAAAATAAATAATAAAGGCGCCGTGTCATCTGGTACGCGGCCTAGGCGGAAGAGGTTCGGACGCCCACGCATGGCGTAATCGAGAGAAGTTTTTGGCGGCGGATCACGATGGAAGCAAGCTCGCAGTACACAGGTGAGGCATGCTACGACGTCTTGGCGCCGAGTCCGAGCCAAGTTCCTTGCTGACTTGTCTCGCGTCCACAAGTTGCGACTTTCGCATCGGTACACGTGCGCGCCGCGTGCGCTTTTCAACCCCGCCAGTCCAACATGACATGTCAAACATCTCAGTCTCACCGAGAACTGATCGTAACTTGATGCGCCACACGTATGTGTACTCGGTATCACTTACCTGCTGTTACATTCTCCACAACTTAAATATTCTCAGCGTCAAAAACATTGAACATTTGCCCCTCCCTTAATGTACTATTTTCACGTAACTGCTGTACATGTGCAGAAAAATTAATTTAATAAGTTAGACACATAGTGATAGTGCGTGGTCAATACTAATTTTATTTGACTGGTTATTACTTCGCACTTACCAGAATTGAGTTTACATTTAAATCTGTTTTAAAATCATGCAAAATACATAAAGTTAATTTTTCACTGATAAATTGAAATTTTCTGAAAGTATTTATGTAACTTAATCTATCTAAACGTGCCATTATTTAAATAGTTAAACATTTTGTATAAATATTAAGTTTGAATAATTTTTTCGTCAGTATTTGCATTATGAATGTAATTATTGTGACGTGAACAAATTATTGGCATGCCTATACACCGCTGAATTCATAAGCCTGTTTCCAGTTCCACCCGTGTTTGTAAAATGAATTATTATTATTTTTTAATTTTACAGAATGTTGAGAACAATAGAATATTTTTTATATTACTATTACTTCTGATTTTCCTACATAAATGGAAGAAAATACAGTACCATATAGTAAAATTAATGTTTATAATTTGAACACGAGTTTTATGAGGATTATTTTGCTGTAGCTGCATAGTTGATAACGTAATAATTTCAAATCCCTAAATATATGAGCGCAGCTCGTCATCGATTTATATAAGAGCATTTTTTCTCACAACTACTTGAAAGGAAAAGTAATCTATCCCTGCTAAGAGTACTTTGTTAAACTTTACTTTTTTAACTTGAATTTCAACCTACACTGATAAACACTAGGATAAACACTAGTTGAGCTAGAAAAAACTGTTCATGTGATAGTAAATTTTATATGATTATTTTTATTTATAGTAGAGTTTTAAAGAATAGTTTTTATTAATGTATAAAGCTATACAATTGTTCTGACAATGTCACATACAAATGTTTTCTTCTGCTTCCTATATTACAACGTTTGATAACTGAGATTTTTAATTTTTAGTGCTTGTTTTCTCTAGGTGTTTCGTCTTTTTACTTACGAAGAGCAAGCCATAAACATGCAATTTCAGTCATCTTAACATGATCGTGTGAAAACACAAAACATTTTAATTTGATCTCAAGATTTATTTTTGTATAATACCTTATCCACACGAGAAAACGCGCATCGTAGAAATTTTGGAAACATTAGTGTTGTTTAGGTACAGTATGACACTGTAACTATCAATTCTAAATTTATATAGTTGCATTGATTTAATAAATAGAAAGAAAGTATTTATTGTTTCAAAGTTTAATGATGAGGTGCTTTTGAGGCTCTCTCTTTGCAAAGTAAAATTATTATAAAATCATTTACGTCTTGATATACAAAATTTTTCGTAATTTGTTGCTTTAACTTATAGAGTTCAAGTTAAATTTAATATGGATAAACATTATTGCTGGATAATTGAATGGAAGGAATATTTTCACAATAATACGAATCATAATGAGCATTAAAAATAATAATAGATTAATTTTACTTCTGGAATTTATTTAATTTAAAGTTTAACACAACGAATTCTTTTTATATGGAATTTGAAAATTACGTAGTATGACTATACCAATTTTAAAATTGGCGTGGTTATATCACCTGAAGTGTTAAGGAAAAAAAATTACTGCGACGTTCTTACTTAATAAAGACTTCTATATGTGCCTGTACGTGTGGTGAAGATCACGAGCGACGACTTGAATAATTTACATGAATTCAAGAGAAGTCAGTTAATTTGTAGGACTGTTAAAAATATGTGTAATATAAAGCACTTTAAACATATTTCTTCCATTTGGTTTATAATTATTATACTTTACTCTCTGTTTAATAGCTTCAACTCGTAATTAATTATTTTAATTTAATACTGCTTATAACTATCGAATAAAAAGTAACAAGAAAATAGTATTTCCAACTGCCAGCGTTTCGTCAAGTACAACAAAATACGTATATCCATGTTTTCAGTTTAGAAAAAAAAAACATACCGTTCAGCATAGTGATTCCGAAGAAACGCATGAGCTCTGAAGACAAAAACATCTAAGAAAATCAGTTCCCGTTCGACTGTAAAAATTGCTGTCGTAGGGCATATATCGCTTTGCCTGCTTAACAATTTTTTTCAAATGTATTAATTGAATTGTTATTTGTGGACTCGTAACGTTTGCATTTTCAAGGGTTAAAAACTAAATCGTTCTGTATTTGATATATATATATATATATATATATATATATATATATATATATATATATATATATATATATATATATATATATATATATATATGCACCATGTAATGTTTCTTATTTAAATAATAATGCAGCGTCCATGTTAACTACTATATATATGTGTGTGTGTGTATTTAAGGGCGTGTACTCCTGTGCGCTCTAGCTAGTTGGCACAGTATCTGTTTATCCTACATACATCATGACCCCAGTGACATTTTGTTCATCTCAGTTATGCCCACATTGCAATACAATCTTTTATGATGATATTTCAATTCCTTTCACGAAATATGTGCGCAAGTATATATTTTTGTTCTCAAAAACTTTCAGAAACACTACGTATAGTTTACCACCCTTCCTACCATCATATTTATTCATGAAACAATAATTTTGTATTCTCAGTGCAGAAAATGTTTTTGTTTAAAAGCGATATCGTGAAAAGTTACTGGGCCACACAAAATACCATTAAAACAGGTAAATTCCCTTTCCTAGCTCAGTTCAGAACTTCGAGGTAGACAGCACTCTTAAGCTTCCCTGGTTGAAACAGTTTAATCGCCTCGTTGTTATAAGTTGAAATAGTGATATTCATATTTACTTTGTACTCTCCATAGCGTAATTCATGGAAACAGACCTCCACACAAACGTGAAACTACAAAACATATTACGAGCAGATTTACGTAAAGTATTCATTCTGCTTTGAATTTATATGTGAATCTAAACTTGTATTTTGTGATGAGCTACAATTCTTTATCATGCATAAATATGTGGTCTATTTAAACGTTTTATTTTTTTATAGTTTCAGCAATTGTATTGTTATGACTAGAGGAAAGGCAAAGGCATAATAGTGAGCGTGTTAATCAACACAAACCATCATTGCATTTGGTTATTAGTAAAGTAGATGATATGTTTTGGCTATCTGTACTAGTTATTCAAAATTTAATTGCTGAAATGCATAGATGGCTATGAGGGACAGGCACTTACAGTTAAGAATGAGTGATTAATGCTATTAATTTGTTACATTTTGGAAAAGTCTTGTATCTGGTGTCATACACTTTATGAAACTTCATGCCTACTATTAAAGACAGTATTAGCACTTCTGTAATAGACACATAAGTATGCATTACTACAGGGTCGTTTAGTACATCTAAGGTGATATATTTTTCAAGAATAAGGAAAACATACAGAAAAATTATGAATGTCTGAAACACAATATTTCGTCATTTACTGTTTCCCCGTTTCTATGACATGCTGATGAATATTTCCTTGATCTTTTCCCATGCTGGAACTAGGCAGTCTTACCTTCACAACTCTATCTTCCGTCTCCCTCACGCTGAAAAAAATAACGGAATTGTATTCTTTGTTTATAAAACAGAACGTATTTAACTCAATCAAAAACACAGGCAGTTAAGCAACTTCCACGCTGTTAAATGGAAAGAAGTTTCTGAGAAAACTGGCAGGAGGAACTATGTTGCGTACATATCGACTAACTTGTACTCAATTAATTTAAAAATGACAAAGACTGCTTAACAGGAACACCAAAACCTCAATCCCCCGTTTTTGATATACTATATTTTCCCTTCATTCACCTCCATATGTGCTAGAGTCATTATTATCTTCTCTACATTCGCGTGACTCGCTTTTGAGATATTGTGGTTCGCACAGAAAAAACGTCATTAGTCAAATCTGTCATTAATTTTCCGATATTATTGAGGCTATTTAATCACTTCACCCTTTACTTATCGTTTACCTGCGAAAACTCAAGGTTTTTTTTCCAACCCAGTAGTGATTCATGGTTGGAAATCGCTTTATTTTCATGCATAATTTTACACTAATAATTTTATAAGTGTTGTGACCCGAAGCTTTTCTCATCATCTAGATATAAACGATTTTGCACTTTAGAATAAAATCAAATAAACATATTATCCTAATTAAATGTGGCCTTGAGAAATTAATTAAAAGGGATCCAACTATTAATATACTTGCCTTTAGATTTCTTTCAATTGAAAAAAAAAGAAACTCGATTATTTCTTACTCGTAGTCCAACCAGCGCCCATATTATCCAGTTAGCTTATTTTGCCAAACAACAAAGGAGTTTCTAAGAATAAAACGTAAGTTAATTTTATCGGGGATCTTGCAATTTGATATTGCGATCTGATAGGGATAGCGACCTATGTTTAAAAGTGAACTTCATTGAATCCTAACTCACAGTAGACAATGCCAAACAGAAAATGTACTGTTTACAGCGAGTCTTCAGAATTTGTTGTCTGAAGGAAATAAACTATTTAAGTAGATATTGAATGATTCGGAAAGTCGTATACTGCTCTTTTCTGTCATTAGAGGAGTCGATCATTTATCATGTAGGCAATTTATTTTCGTCCTGGGATTTCGTGTAGTATTAAATCTGACGAAGATGTTTTCTTAAATTCATTAGGTATTTGTGAACGTTGTTGATTTTTTTTCACAGTTGTTTAAATATTTTTTTTAATACTTTGGAAAAAAAATTGGACATTGCATTGTAACGAAACATTCAGCATGCCTGCAAAATTGAATTTTTTCCCCACAGAATCTCTTATTACAAGTACGATTCACGCATATTGCAGACCTTCATTTTCTACAACCTACGAAAACAGCTCAAACATGACTCAGGCATCACCTCTAAAAAACCAAGAAATATTACATATCACTTGAGGTAGTGAGTATTTAATTTATAAGCTTATAAGTGAATAAATTGAAAAAAAAAAAAAAAAAACTACCGGTTACGAAAATTAGTGAAGTGGTAGGATACTCGTTACTATAAAACTATACCTTAGAAATATACCTTATTTAGATGAATACATTTTCTTTTCTTTTAGTGTCAGAGTGTTTCATTGCAAGTCTGTATATTTTTTAAATGTGAATTCATGGCAGTTATACCTTGCATTATCATAGCACGTTAGGAAATACATAACATGGTCGTTCAACCACAACTTGTTATTTTGTATTATAGGACTAATTTGTTGGTAATACCTATGCAATTAATTACAAGTTATCTCAATGTGTAATTTTTTTTTCAGAAAATTATACAATATTGTACAAATTGGTGAAATATCAATTTTAGTTGAAAACTGTATCTGCTGTTCTTTAAAGCCTACAAACTACGTGAAATGATAATTAATGCAAATACCTTTACCAGAGAATGATTTTCTTTCGGTTTTAACAACTCAGGGAAATATAATGTACGTAGAGTACAGCCTTACTTAAGTACGGTCTTCGCATGTTAAACTATTTTGTTGATATAAATTGTAAGTACCAACAAATAAACCCATGTTTACTTAGCACAGAAACAATGCCAGACACTTATGGCAGTAATCTGAAAAATTACAGAACACAAACGTATAATTATAATTATTTCGTACACTTGAACATTAGTTCTCAGCAAGGTGATTCAGAAGGAAACCAATGAATACGTATTTGAGAGCTCGTGGTTTTTGTTTACGTTTAACCATCCTGATTTCGGTTTCACTTGACAGTTCAAAATCACTCCAAGCTAGTGCAAATGGAGTTATTTACTACTGCATGTCACGGACGATACATTTCTTCTTTTTCCTTTGGTCTCGCCTTTTCATATACACGTTGGCCTAGACGTTGTAAAGAGGCAAGACCTACCTACATGTTTTCTTTTTATAAATGTCCGGTAGTTTCCTGTTATAAATTCGCACTATGCGATTTAAAATATAATGTGATCAAGAAGTTTTCGTAATTAATAAGGTTTGTAAAATTATTGGAATGAGTTAGAATTGGCTTCGTAGTGCTCTAAATATGAAATTAAATTTTAACTTGTTTGTGTTACGCTTTCTAAAAAAAAAAAAAAAAAAAAAAAAAAAAAAATGTGACCCTTAGTGGTGGTGAGGTATGACATGAGGTGAGGATGGAGCAGCACAAAAATGAAAGGGCGAGGGAAACTGAGATTTCCGAGAAAACCCACCAAACAACGGTATCGTCCGGCACGATTTCAACATGCGAAAATTCGGGGACCGTCCGTCGGGAATCGAATCCGGATCCTCTTGATGGGAGGACAAAGGTCAGATAATTCGACCACCTGCCCCAATGTCTTAATTTATAGAAAATAAATTCTTAAAACATATTTCAGATAATTTCAAAATTATTTTCGTCATTATTGATTAAGACATGCTAGTTTTCGAGCATGTATTGAGCACATATTTTCGGCGACTTTCAAAAATTTTTATACAATTTTTAGCTACGCCGTGGGCACCTCTGACTCTGAATTCATTAAATGACGCACTATGGTAACCGTGTTTAAATAAACGTTTTGCATTTTTAGGTTTTATGAATATAGTGAGGATAGAGTCGAACGTTACCTAACAGCGCAACAACGAAGAAAATGGAAATTAGAAATTTGTTGGTATTTAGATGTTATTTTGTTTATTTTTATTGTATTTCCGCTTAAATAAATCGTCGCTAATTACTTTATTTTAAAAATTTGACTGTGTCATCTCTCCTTGAAATGTGAAACATATTTAGAAATTATTCTTTGGTTTTACGGTAATTTATTTACAAAATACGAAATTTATGTAAAACAAAAATACATATTACTTGCGTACGCATAATGCAATGGACCTTTATAATTAATTATTACTACTTTGATGTATAGGTATTTGTTTTTCAGGCGAAACGTGGGATAAAATAGGTTAAGTAAACGACACTGGACTAATTCACTGAGTTATTTGGAGACTTAACGTGTTACTCAAATTCGGTAAAATACAACTCTAAAATCCTTAAATATTTAAGAACCTAATACTGATCACGTGATCAATTCAGGTACATAAATGGCGGTTTCGGACACGGCTGGTAGTAAGCGTAGAGAGTTGCGTGGCAGTGAACTTGCGTTCCGATCGCGATGACGGCGAAACGACGGAGTGTCAGCGTCCAATTCCGCATGGTGCATGGCTAACAAAATCTATCGCGGCGGGGTTTGGAGTTCGACAGACACTCACGGCATCCAATCAGATGTCCATTTTTGGAGATTGATTCCATAATTTCAGGTAGCTGCCTCATATGACATTTTGACTGTGTTGGAGACCAGGTCGTTAGCTAGGCATTCAGGCAGCATCACAAAGCAAGTAGAGAGACGCCACTTCTATACATTGAACAGAGCTATAATTTACAAGCACGAAACGTAAACATATCACGTATATATAACCAATATAGAACGTAAAAACACGTACTTGTTAAGAAATAAATGTTTATGTTTCGCGCATTGGCCAACCTGTAAACGACAACAAAGTTTAAGCCGTTAGCTGCTAGAGTGTGTTAGTGCCGCATGCTGTTGGCTGTTAGTATGGGCGATGTCGTATCTTTAGTGTATATGTTTCGGTACACTATGAATTCCTACGTCAGGGGTCAGACTCGATCCTACGAACCTTGCATTACTGCACTTATGCACTTGGCCGCTCGGCTACAAGTGTAGACATAACAGTGCGTAGTTTAATATACGCTATACATAGAAATCAATTTTATTGAAGTTTCATAATCAAAATTCTACATAGTCGTTTTTCACTTTACGTTTTTAGCATACCTATGTTTAATTGTTTCTTAATTAATTGCAATAACACGCACGTTTTCAAACCTCCACTCCATGAAATGTTCAGTGGAACAGCGCAATAACTTTACAAGAACCACCACACAACGGTTAAAGTATAAATATTTATTATAAGTTACAAAATACCTTCTTTGTGTTATGCGTCTCAATATTATGATACGTAAATGTAGTGAAATGTAATGTTAGTAAATGTATATATATATATACATTAACATGTTTCTGTAATAATTTGTGTGTTGGTAAAACGGCTTTGATGCGAGAAAATATTGAGCTCACTGCTCCTTTATAGTGATGGCCCCCTGCTGCGAATGATGCGTGGTGTGTGGAGAGGAAGTTTGCTAGGCGCAAGGCGGATGGTAGAGTTCTGGCAGCTCACATAACTTGGACCTTGTACCAGCTTGCTTGTTAAACTTAGTCGCAAGGCCGCAGTGGCCAACATATAGTACGGCAGACGACCTTGCGTCGACTCTTAGGTGCGAGCACCACAACCGAGCTCTGTGCATTGCAAACAAATTATTCTCGTATTACCTAAGAAACTAGGCTAAGCATTTCTGCGTAAAACAAAAAAAAAGTAATAGATTAAAATGAAGTGTAGTGATGAGATTTTGATGAGCGCTGAACATACTGACCTTGGGCGCTGGTGAGGGGTGACATGATGTGAGCATGAAGCAGTGCCGGAATGAAGGAGCGGGGCAAACGGGAGATCCCCGAGAAAGCCCACCGACCAACGGCACCGTCCGGTACGATTCACACATGCTAAAATCCAGGAACCTACTCCGCAAGGAATCGAACCCAGATCATCTTGGTGGGAGGCGAGTTCTCTAGCCAGTGCGCCAACCGTGACCCTGTGATAGAGCACAAAATCCTTCCTTGTGACAGTATAACATATATTTGTCCGTTAACTTGCATTAGTTGTCTGAATAATTGTAACGAAGATTCTGTGGACAACACTTATATATCAAAGAATTCTTAATTCTTATAGTTACAATCAGTGATAAGTGACTTCACAGTTTCAAACTTAGCGTATAACTCAGTGCTTACTAACCGCGAAAATTACCTTTAAGTTAACTAGCATGTGCTTTTATATTTTTACAAACGTTTTATTACTAAAAGTCCACTTTTCTTATTACCTTTAGACGATATCACGTTGTCTGGTCAAATATATCTACTTAATTCCAGCTAAATACATGTCATAGGTTGAGATTCCCGAATAATTCCTCAGTTATGCTTGACTACAGAACTCCTTTAAATAAGTGTTATACATACAATTATAGTATAACTGTAAACAAATTAATTAACCAAGAAAATAGTTTTACTATTACAAAGGTTTGTACAGTTACAAATAATTTCATTCTAAATTTTAGTATTCGCAGGTAAAACGTCAAATAGTTGTCAAAATATTTTCAATTGGGTTTGACAGCGATAAATTCACAAAATTTTAGTGGATAAATTATTTTAATGCAATCTTTAATAATAAAATTATGGTTTATTAACATGCGTTTTAATGTAAACCATTATGTACTTGAGTACTATGTCACATTTTGCAGAATACTTTGTACAATTTGCATATATTTTAAAACTTGGTTGCTAAACAAAATTTAGTGATACTACTCCAAACATTGTGAACTTGACAACAAGTTTGTTTGCAAACAAAACGTGACTGGAGATTATTTACGGATATACTGACGTAAGTTTATTTTAAGTTATCTGTGTTTTGACACCATACATCATAATTTAACGCGCCGGTTATCGACAAAGGCCATTGCGTTTCCCTTACACAGATAATCGGAGCGACCTGACCGGTAATCGAAACCGAATTGCAGTGGTAAACACAATTAGAATGTGATATAAAATGTTGTGTTTGAATAATAAGTAAAATATATGCGTGCTTAAAACTGCACATCTCAAATCAATTTTTTTCGAATCCTTTAAATCGTGTAGAATCGCTTAAATTATTCTTCTATTTATACTGATGACCAACTTCAAGTTAAATCTTGATAGCTTACTATGCGAAAAACTGCGGGAATTTATGGATTTATGTAATTGATTACGACATTGTACAAAACACAAAATCTATTAATCTCGGATCTCATTTGATATGCAAAGTAGTTTTCTCAAAAGTGAGAAATAGTGATATGGTTGTAGTAATCAAATTTCCATATTTGAGAATATGATTAATTTACCTTTCAATGAAAGTAAAATACTTAATTCATAGTTTGATATTTTTGTATCGTATTGTATTGTGTCAATGTACGATAATAGAACACATTTAAAGCGATAAAGGTAGTTTCAAAGCATCACGTCAATTAGGAAAATCATTTCGGAGCCCCTTAAAATGGCTACAGCTTCTTCAACCTGTTCTATCGGAACACTACTCTGGTTATTCGTGTGAAACAACTCTAGAAACATGCAATAGACTATATTTAAAACTTTTCACCAATAAAAAGGCGGGGTCACCACTGAAAATATCAATCAGGCGAGTGATCTACGATACAACTGCACGCCGTTTCAGTGTCTTACGTTAGAGGTGATACCGCACCAGGGGGCCGATTAAATATGGCTTTATAAGGGTGGGACGGAAAATTTGCACCTGTGTTGCGTCTGGTTGTGCTGCATTGAAATTAAATACTCACATACATGCAATAGAAGACCCTTTTAACTTGTTATGCTCTTGCGCTGCGCTGCGTCGGTGCAACAAAAAATAGGTATAGATTATGATATATTTGTGAAAAAAACAATGTAGGGATTCTTCGATACGAAAATTAACTTGCTTTAAAAATATTTTCAAAATCACTGTAAAACTACCGGCTAGGCGAACTCAACAACCCTGGCGAGAGCAAAGATGCGGAATTACATTGGAACCTTCATATACACAGCCAGCGATTTATTTGTTCATTAAGGCTGTTCACTATAAACTGAACACTCAGCAGAACACGTAATTATTTAAATATATGTTTTATTGGGCCAATGCATGTTAACTTTAGAGATGATTTAAATATTTACACTAGTTTTTAGTTACGTGGATGTTTTCATATTAAAATTGTAAATATGGCCGCAATACGGCTGAAAGAAACTTTATGCAGTGCTCTATGTATCGTGAACGGCCTATGGTCTATTTTTCTATACCCAGAAAACTGTGAACAAAAATTTTCACTAAACAAAACTCCTGTAGCAAAATTTTCGTCACCTTAATACTGATTTAATATTTCTTTCGAAAGCGATATCGTGAAAGGTTGACATGAAAATTGCTATTTTTGGGAATCGTTGTGTTCCTTTATCTCGATGTTCGCCCATCAGCTAAGTGATTGTGCCAGACTGAAATAAATAGAGCGTTTGCGTGACTTCTACCACGTATCACTTTCCGTCAATTACAGTTTATTCCGCCCAGTGGTTCCCACAATTTATTTCGTCCCACACCTTACGGCTGTCGACATTTGTTTTCCGAGTTTCGAGTGTTTTCCATCGTGGTGTTAATTCATAAGTATAAGAGTTTGAAAAAAACTGCAAAATTACAAAACAAATTAATTTTCGATTGCTACTTTAAACCAGATGTTAACGCTTATGTAGGCCTTTAAAATATTTGAAGAGAAAACTAGGAAGCAATTTTATGCAATGTTCCATTTAAGCTCAATGATTTCTCGACGCGTAGCATTGACATGAAGCAGTTTCTTAGTGAAAAGACAAGACGTACGTTTTCAATCAAAATTTAATGTTTAAGTAATTTAATATAAATTCAATTTTAAAGTTTAAAACAAAGATACGGGTGAACTACGCAAATAATGCCTGCGTAACGTCTGTTATGCATACTACTGTTTCAGTAATCATTAAGAGATGCGAATCAACATGTTAATACTGCATAAGGCATTTGTGAAATTATATGACAATACATCAACATATGTATCGTAAAAACTACTTACTTTTTAAATTTATTTCCATTTTTTACACTTTAATTTCAATATTACGGTCCTGTGAAAACTTAACTGAGATATACGATATTCTTAAAATATATAAAATACTTTTCCAGATTTAAAGGCGCTTAACTTGTGAAATAGTTAGTTGAAGTTAATAAATAAGTGTGAGCAACGTTGGTGTGAACAGGGTTCTTAAACTGTAGTGTCAGTAAAACAGGATGTGGAACCTCACAACGTAACTATAATGGTAGTTTGTGTGTGCGGTCACCGAGCTTAGTAGTGTTGTAAATATCCGGACTCCCATTCAGGAGGACCCGGGTTCGGTTTTTGGGCCAGCTAGTCTGAGAACAGTTATTCATAGTGTTTCGAAATCACTTCAGAATAATGCTAAGATAGTTTCTTAATACAAGTTACGGCCGCTACCTTTCCTATTCGTGATTCTCTGCGCCGCTAGTTTGACATCTAAAGACATCGCTGTTGACAATTGAGTCATGCTTGGTATCTAACAAGTATTGTTGAAATTGATCGAAATATGTGGTGGATGCGCCAATGCGATTGGTACGATGATAAATTATTTGTAAGTGGCCAATAATCAACAAACTAACAAGAGCCCCTGGCAAAGAAACATCTTACAATTGCTACCAATTACAAACAAAGAAAACAAAAGGCTGTACATAATGAACAACAAAAAAAAAAACGAAGTTGTTGTAAGCAAACACAAGCAAAGTGGAAGCAATACAAGAATAATTTTAAGTTGGACTACGACAAGCATTGTTAAAGAAAAATAATACACTGTCGCACTCACAGAAATACATACTCGAGACTAGATGAAAATTTATTTTAGATTAGAACTCTGTAATTTCTGGTTGGTCAAAAATTATTTTTTTAATAGTCAGTTAATAATCTTTAACTTTATTTCGTCTTATTTTCACATACAATTCTTGTATGCCTAACAAAATTGACGTTAATGAACTTTCCGCAAGT
Source organism: Medauroidea extradentata (assembly GCA_003012365.1). Taxonomy (NCBI): domain Eukaryota; kingdom Metazoa; phylum Arthropoda; class Insecta; order Phasmatodea; family Phasmatidae; genus Medauroidea; species Medauroidea extradentata. The sequence continues at coordinate 160,808 of PNEQ01127194.1, read as the reverse complement.
ACTGAAATCGTATTAATATTATTTACGCCCAATCTTGTAGGGTACTATAATCATTAAATTGATGAAGCATATATTTTTATTCAAACAAAATAATATCACCAAGAGAATAACCACCTGTTCTGCAGGCCACGTGAAAATTAATAAATTATGTAAGAAAGTTAATAATGTATACTTAAATTGTAAGCGTCCGTTATGCATAACAAATGTGACAGCTATCAAGACATATGTAGAAAAAAAATTATTTTCGTTGCGGCTTATCTGTTTACAAATATCCTGCAGGTGTAGCAGTACGTAAAAAGGAATTATTTCATATAGTCCCTGATTTCCAGTGTCAAAATGGCAAAAGAGTAGAGCTCCAGCAGATTTTTCCGGAACACATGGCCGAGAGAAGAAGCTCAAAGTTGGCCAGAATGACTGAATGCCGGTGGACGAAAACTTTAGTAAGCTCGAGCCAAGAAATCCGGTCTGCACGAGAATTACGGTTGGGTCTAAAACACTTACTATGCACACATTAATCAGAAAATTAATGAAGATATAAATCAGAGAGAACATAAAATCTCTCATACGAAATTCACCCACCTGATTAGGGTGAAGAGAATAATTCAGAATAAATCTTAAATTTGTAAACAGGAACTCTAAATAAACATAAAAATGTAACACTACAACTTTACTACGTTCCTAAATCAATCTTGATCCATTACAAGATAAGTATGGCAAGGAGTGTCAAGATATGCCAAAAAGCAGGAATACAACGTACAACGTGCACACATCATGACCATGTGGTAGCTGATTGCAGAGGGCTAAGAAAATCAAGAAAAGATGGCGCAGAAACGTCGGGCAAACGAGCGTCGAAAATGGCCGGTAACAGTACCAATCGCCACAGAGTGCGTGATGAAGCACTTTAACAGTTGACAATCACGTGAACACAAGTGCAAATCTTGTTGGAAATCACGCGGTTAAAGAATTACCATGCGCTACGAAGTCGGCGATGCGAGAGAACAATAAACGGAAACATTTCAATCGTAGATAATAATAAATAATAATATAAATATAAATCATATAAATATAAATAATATAAATAAAAATAATAACTGGCGAATCTTGGCTCTAGCCGACTAACATGATGATGCAAAGGCCTAGTAGTCCGCTGTGAAATTAACTAAAGACAGTCTGAAATGTTAGTTTTAAATGTCCTAGTTAAACAGCTACAGAAAGTTTTGAAAGAAATTTTAATAAATTACCAATCACAACACAATAACTAAATTTTATGAAAATTAGTTAAATTGCTTACTTTAATGTGGCACATCGATAAAGCACAGTGACCTAATATTATTGAAAGGCGCATGTTGAAAATAAGTCTTTTTGACTTGCAAGTGTAAAATGGTATTCAAGAATATTTATTTATTGCCCAATTTTTATGTAATTTGTTGAGAAGTTCTTGAGATTTGACTTAAAAACTTAATTTTCCTATAGCGATACTTTCCGAAACCGCGAAACTTACAAAAATATACACTTATAAATTAAATTATTACGTTATCAACTCTCAAAATAAGAAATTTGGGCTGAATTGTCTAAACTTGAGATAAATCATCAGTAATGCCCGTTTTAGAAACATTAAATAAAATAATAATAAATGTTTCACGGAACACCCTCCCCTCAGTTATATTTCTGGCAGGGACCTTCGCGGCTGCACGCAAAACTGACCAAAGTTTGCTTTCACTAAATTTTTTTATTTGTATGATTTGCATCATTTCCAAACGGTAGGTTAGATTAAAAATATTCTAATCCTGGACTGTTATTTTCATCTCTTTTTATTTGATTATAAATAAATGAATTTCTTCAATGATAAATATGGCAACCTAATATTTCTGAAGCATATTATTTGTCTATTTTAAAATAATTTTTCCCCTCGTATCATTACAATAAATACTGATCAGCAAGGCGTATGTTTCCTAAAAAAAATAAGTGCTTGGCAATTTGAAATGTTGCAGCAGTGTTTCCTGTATACCGGGTATGCGTGGCTTTCCGTGGAGAAATGATAGCGTGAGCTACGCAGAAATCAGACATGAAGATGAATTCTGGATATTTCCTATGTGTGTAAACCATAGTAATTCTTCGTAATTATAGTTTTCCGTAACTCCAGATTTCCAGTACTGAAAATATATTTTCGTACTATTGTGCTTTTGGTTACATGCATTCAAGCGTCAACTAAGTGTCGTATTGAAACACAGTTTTGTGTTTTCACGTTTATTTCACTTGTTTGATTTCTGTTAGTTTATTTTAATTGTATTAAATATGTTCAAACACGTTGATATGATCGTACGACGCTTTAAATAACTACTGGATGGTGAGTTATGTTTAGGAAGCGTCACATGCCGATACCTTTTATTTTAGATAGTTCCTTTTGTACCTCGCAACACTCCATCCGCTCAGCACACAAGGTCTAAAACGTAAACTTACTTTCAGATATTAATTTTAATGTGTTTGGTTTCATTCTTATTTATACACATTGCTACAAAATTAAATACGTTTAGAACGAGGCGTCTGTCATTTTAGCGATTCTTCTGCTCTTGGGGAGACAATATCTTTAAGTAAAAATATTTTACAAATACATCAATGTTTGTCAGGATAAAATGGAATTAAACAGGATTATTACAGTAAATTTTAAATGCAATTTTGTACAAATATCGTCAATAATACGGTCATTATTCAAAGCCAATTACATTGTCATTTATGTCCTAAATTTGAAAGATAGAATTCTTCTGAGGCGAACAAAATAAACACCCAAAGGACACGTATTTCCATATTTTTAGTATTATCCTTGAAGCACCACTAGTGTATTACAGACACCTCACAGACAAATCTTTTTGAAAGAGCAGGCATATGCAAGTATATTTATAGCCATACAAGTGCTTATACCTGAGCAAACTCTTCGTTGCCGTACAGAATTAGTTTGTCTATAAATATTCTTATGTTAAACTTTACATTTTGTTAAGAAAACTTAATAAATACCGTTGTCTTTTTGCATATTGTTAGGCAGCAAAATATTGTGTGATATTAATTTCACCTATATTTCACCATGCACAGACATACCGTGCTTGGTTGTACCATACATTGAGCAAAGTGAGCAATAACGATATAAATACATACACACAAACTGTACATTACTTTTCTATATTCTTTTTTTTTGTCAAGTTTTCATGATGAGTGTGAATAAATAGAAACATGTTTCTTAAAACTAGGCGCAAGATTTGGAATTTAATACTATTACATACAATGATAAGATAAAACTATAAGGTAATATTTTATGTTTGGATCGATTTCTTGATGACCCTCAGAAATTCTACCGCACCCTGAGAAATAAGTTTGTGACAGATAAAGTTTTTTTTAATAACTCTAAATCAGTATCGAAGATTTTAAATAACGAAGTTAAGACAAGGTAATTGGACTTAAACGTCTCATCGACAGCGAGATCATTAGTAAGTGTATTTTGGTTACCCACAAAACAATTTAACCAACTAAAAATAGCGTTTATTTGGCCTACGTCAACGGAAGTAATTTTGTCTTGTTTCATATCGTGTTAAATCGTCAAAACGTTTTGTGTAAACAAGTGCTTATTTTATGTATATAAGTTATCCATGAAGTTCACATTTTTAACAGCTGTTTGCAGATTAGTCATGATAAAATATTTTAAAATGAAATTTATTTCAAGAAATTCGTTATCATAACTTCAAGACGAAGCGATAGATTGTGGTGTATTATGTAATATACACATTGTTGCTTATAACTTTTGTTTATCCTAAAGAATGTTAAAGAAGTTTAAAATTTTAAAATATGTTAATTTTTTTCATGTTAAATTGATATTTAGAAGCGGCGCGTATCTAAACGCGTGGTGATGTTTTTATCAGTGTTATTTACATGGCACAGGAACACTTATCTAGTGGTTGGTTTAAAAAATTCAATATTAACGTAAGTTTAAATTGTTTATCTCCTTTTAAAATTATGCGTTACTCTATTTATATCAAGTTATTAAATGTTCGTTCACAATTGCCGATCAATTTGACCAAGCTTAATGAAGTCTATATTATTAGAATAAAACTTAGTGGTACACCTTGTTAATAATATTGGGATACATATGTTTAAATTTGAAAAAATAGTTCAACTACGATATTTTAAGAAAAAGTATAGTAGGTACTCATGTACTGTATATATTTATCTGTCTTGATTACCGTTCGGTTAAGGACCACTTTCAAATAAATATTCTTGGCTTGTGAGTGGTCTATTTTTTATTCATATCTAGTTGAGGTGTATGATATCCTCTTAAACATTTCCAAGTCTGTTCATATAAAAATTGTGGCTGCTAACCACTGAAATATGTTCATGGCCAGTGGAAGCAATCAAATTTCCCCCAATAAACGAAACTCATCTTGCCCTAATCGGTCGTTGCAATTGTGCATTTTGAACCTCAAAAGCTAAACCATATTGATTTACATACCCGGATCCTTAAATGAATTATTTGAGTTGTTGGTACTGATTGTTACATTTAGATATACTTATGTTAATTTTAATAAGTAATACCTTTAATAAATCATGCTGTTCTAGCAAGCAGGTTTCGTTTCAGCAGGCTGAAGATTTCACTGCTATATATAATTTCATAACTTTTTTCAATGCGAAAATGTGGACATTTGCCCATAAAGTCTCAGGTGGTTTTATATTTTCGGAGAGGGAGTTATAAAACCTGTGTTATATGAAACTGAACACAAACTGAACGGTAATTTTTGTTTGCTATACACTACACGTGGTAATGCTGGCAGTATTGAAAACTGTCTTTTTAATAATAACAGTAATTAAAAAATATATATCGTCGTAGCCTTAGACGTTCAATTTTAAGTATGGTGAAATTTCTACATTGTGTTTTTACATGCATTGCTGTGTTCGTAATCACAGGTGGTGCAAAGTTACATTACCGGCTGAACGAAAAATAAATCTTTGGCTTTAAAGTGCTAAATTTGAAGACTTGACGTTCATAAGGGGCTAAGTGCCAAAAGGTAAGTTTCTAGATAATAACGAAAACAGTATATTGCGACAAACAAATTAACAAGGAATTATCCAAATGCGTTCACATATTTATTACAATAGGAAAGTAGTAAATACGAGCAATCGAACAGTAATCAATACAAAACACTTATGAACATAAATATATATTTTTTAATGAGCTAAAATGCTTTTATGTTACTCCAACCATCTACTTTTGCTGATGTACGTCGCGCATGAATATCATTAGGAGACAGCACTTAAGGTATGTCTTCGACCTAGTGTTTTGGCACCTTTCTATGCATCTAACTCATTTTTTGTCGAAAATGGTACTTAGCCCCTTTTGAATGTTAAGTGAATAACTCAGAAATACAATATATATGTGTCACATATCACATAATAACACGAATATGTGTATATCAGATTTCAGAAAAATATATATATATATATATATATATATAAATAGGGAGGAAATGGTAATATTCTAGGACGTGATAATACTGGTCATTGTGATCAAAAAAGTTTATGTGACGATTATCGAGGTAGCCTCGTTTGAATGAAGAACCCTGAAAACCTGTAAATGTATCTTATTTCTTTATTTCAAAACGTTATAATATATATTATATTTTAATTGGTATAAAAATTAAATTATAGACGGGGTTATTCCGTTTTGCTAAATTGCTGATAACAAATTAATTTTTGTGTATACAAATTTGTATTACAAATTTGCCTCACAATCTGGAAGGAGAGGAGTGAAAAAGCTTAAAGAGTGAAATTGCTCATTCGTAGAAAATAAAGTCAGTTTGCAATAATTTGGGATTACGCCCTCGGATTCTATACTATAAATTGCGTACGCATAGTGAGTTGTATGAAGGTAAGGTAAAGTAAGTCAGCTGTATGTCTCGTCGGCAGCGAAGTTATTAGGGAAGGCAACTTACAACTGAACAGAATGACGGGAACTGGGAGACGAACCGGCCATAGTCATACTTTCTATGCAGTGATTTCCGGTAGCTACTGAAAAAATAAATCATGATGTCTAGAGCCGGTAACTGAACCTGGTCCTCCAAAATGCAAGTACAACGTATTACCGTTGCGCTACCTTACTTAATCCTGCTATAAGAAGAAAAAAAATTGTTTGTGCGTCCACAAAACCTAAACTTTTTAACGTTTCCTTCTCCCTCACCCCCCTTCCTTATCTTTCTCGATCACTTTTTAAAAATAATATTAAACCTTTTTTTAAATTTATGTTTTTTATCCCATTGATACGACAAATTGAAATGGAAATGTGTAAGTGGGCCTGTTTTATAAGACCTGCTTTCAAAAAATTAGCCATATTACACATGTTGGTTCAAACTATGCATGTAATAGGATTCGTAAAAATTGGACCACATCAACGCAGCAATCAAGGTTTGATTCCTGGGTACATTGCTTTTAGCCTATTTTCCTTGCATTGTCAGATGCTGTTCCAATCTTTAGCTCTCAAGTTTTCGCTGCTAAGCATTGGCAATACCTAACTTCTTTCTTAATATTTCAAAATAATAACCAGGTACGATACTAATTTAAATGTACTTCATATGGCTATACAGCTTTTAGCTACATACGTTAGTGGTGAAATTAGCTCGAAATATTAAGTAGTCGTGGAAAAATGCTTCGTTCTGACTGTCGCGGGTAGTAGCGTACATCAAATGAAAATTTACTTATCTGTTATAGTATTTTTAAAGGTGAAGACCCGACAACGAAGTAAATTGTCTATTTATTAGTAGTTTTATTTGTTATACCGAAATGATAACAATTTACCGCGATGTATGAAAAAGCGAAGGTACGCAAACTGTACGTAAGAATAGTTTCTTGTTAACGCCATAATTTGTAACGTTGTCAGGTAAGCTAAAAAATGTAAAAATCACCCATTACTTGTACGAACTCGCCAATGTATATTGTCTCCAGTTCTGCGTGGGGAGGATGGATAAAGGGAAGCAGGCCGCAGAAGTCCGGCAAGGGCTTCCAGCGAGAGAGAGTGAGAGAGTAGGACCAAACCAGACAGAGAGAGAAGACTGTCTTTGGCAACATCGCTCACCCGACACTAGCGCTGCACCACAGACAGCCACCCCAACTGCAAATTCTTGCCTGGGAAAATAGGATGAATATTTAACATATGGAAGTTTTCTCTAGACTATCCTTATTCAATGCTCTTGCCTACGTACCTAACGACAGCCTCTTACCCACAGAACACACTCAATTACTTAAGTACCGTTTTGAACTCTATATGTTCGTTTTCAATCATTTTGAAAATATTTTTGTTTTAATTCAAATAAAGTATTGTGTAGAGTACGCTATGTTGTCATTAACTACTCGTTTTATTTCATTTATTTATTCAATAATTTCCGACATAGTAAAATTGATCTCTTAATTTTACTAAAACCTTTTATACGGTTAAATCGATACGAAAAATATAAGGAACAGTGGAAATATTTACACTGTATTTTAATTGTCTCAGTTCTAAGTCATGAATGGTCTTCACTTTATTGCCTATGAAATATGTTACATATAATGCCCGTGTTTCACTGACATAAAACCACACATGTAAATATTTAGGTATGACTATTGTAAAGAGAACCAAACGTAGATCAGTTTGGAAACAGTTCCATGACAAGAGTGTAACAAAGCCAAATTAATTCACACACAAGCGTGTATCCAGAAATCCAGCTACGCAGCAGATCACATCTGCTGGGTGCCTATTGCCATGAGGAGGCCGCGATGCGAGACATAGCGCTTATTTTCCCCGCCTCCGACTCGTTCCTTCTCCCAATCTCGACTCATCGACGCGTGTCACTGACTGTGAGAAATCAGCTGAAGTCACCCCACGCCTAGCTAGCTGTACGTGCATCTGCGTTGGAATGAGTTATGAGATGTATGTTTGCGTTGGCTTAATGCTACAACTAGGTAACTAGGTAGCTGGGAGATATCCAATTGTAACACTGAAAATTGCTTTTGTCGGACACATAGTTATTTGTTGAAATGCAAATTTGTGTTTCATCCATACTCTTAATTAACGCATGTATAAATGTGTACACGTCAAAAGGAACAATCATAAGCGTAGTGTAGACATCTTCAGACAAATTAAACCTACAAAAATTAAGTTTCCCAGTTCTTTTACTGAGCTGACGATATACACTCATTATGCAAGTGAAGGAAAATAAAACGTTAGCTACTTCAAACCGTAGGCGAATCTAGAGGGGGATGGGGGCTTAGGGGACATGGCCCATCACGAGACTGCCCCTCCGCCACCCAACAAAAAAATTAAAACCAAATACATGTCAAGTAAAATACAGAAAAATATTACCTTACACTTTTCCTAAGACAACACAACATTTACAACATAAACATGGTTACACGATTTTGTGTTGCAGCAATACATAGAATAGTAATTTATAAAATAGATAGTAAATCAATTATTTCCGTAATTTAAATAACACTTTTTAGTTTCTAGATCCCAAAAAGGTTTCGTTCATTTTAGTTTGTTATTCATTAAAATTATTGTATGTGTTTCAAGCGCTAACACAATTATAGAGACACGTGGAAGTCAAAAATTAAGAACGGCTAATTATTTTATATCAGCACAAAGGTTTTCACTTTTAAAACATAATTAATTCTTAAAATATTACAATTCCTTAAAGCGATATTTTGTGTTTTTTGTTTGTACACTCCTTTAACAACACCATTTTGCATCATAAAAGCCTAATTTTTCCGTTGGGGGGGGGGGATACCCCCTGACCACAAGTTTCTTGCTACATTTCAAGGCATGCCCCCCTCTCTATGAACCAGAGCTGTATCTACCCCTCCTTCAAACAGGTACTAAGTGAGTGAGTGAAGAAATTATGGTCAGCGCTTAACATCTAGGTTTTGAACACTGGTGAAGGGTGACATGATGTGAGTACGGAGCGGTGCCGAAATGAAGGGCGGGGAAAACGGGAGATTCTCGAGAAAACCCGCCGACCAAAGCGGCATCGTCCAGCAAGATTCCAACAAGCGTAAATTTGAGGACCGATCCCCGCCGGGAACCGAACACGGATTGCTTTGGTGGGAGGCGAGTACCTTGAGACAGGTACTACGCATTGGAAATACTATTTTTGAGGTTTTCTGCTTGGGTGTAAATGAACTGATCACATAGCTGCTATAACCAGAATTTAATTGCACAGATACATGGGTTCTGCAGCGAACTTTGTTGTAGGTGTTCCATTAATGAAGTAATAAGCTCATAGACTTAAGTACCACCAGTCTGGCAACACTATGAGTCACTTAAGCCCATTGCGCAAAGGAACGATACGAAACTAGGTTCATGTAGCTGTGTAGCCCTTATAGCATATAAGTTTCCCTCTAACATAGATTCAGCTGTTTGAGGAGGTTGCCTGATAGGCAATTGAAATGTACTACACACACCGAGAATGACAGCAAATTACTTTATACATTAAACCTAAAACATCGACTATACCGTGCCTTCGCACACACTACAAACCCTATACTGTTCTAGCACACCAAATGATATATCATGTCAATAGCTAATAAATAAAATCTATATATAATTTACTATATAACATGGGCTGTAATATTCTAACCATTCGCTCAAACAGGTATGTATTACGTTACACATGTGTCATGTGAGAGATGTATGATATTCCATCACATGTCATGCAGACACCAAAATAATCTTTAATATCGCTTATTTATGTTCACTCTTTGACATAAACTTAAACCTGAATTATAAGCCTGAATCTTCGCTTTTGTCGTCAATATCACTTACCAACTACACTTCTTGTCTTTGTAAACTCTTCTTAAAAATCTGCCCCAAATATAGACCTATTTACGTATAGACACATATACTGTCCCATACGTATTCCACCCTTTTTTTCAACGTATAATTTAATACATATGCAGGCGCACACACTCTCATTAACGCCTATCCTGCACCATTTTCCATGACATCAAATCTTTAAGAAGGTTGTATCCCAAACAGCAACAGTTAAAACATTAACTTCTTCGATCTTTGAAAGAACTGTGCAATGGGAGTTCATGACTAGATTCAGTTTCTTGGACGTACTCCATTGCAAAATTGAATGACTGTCAAAGAAAACTAAACAAATAAAAAAAACATAAAATAAGCAGAGTATGCTTAGTCAGCAAGACTCTTCATTGTGTCGTTTGTCTTGTCTGTATATGTCTGATATCTGTTGCGTTTTGTCTCGTCTACTTGTTGTGTTCTTTTGTTATTTTTCTGTTCGTGTCTGATATCTACCGCGTTTGTTGTTTCGTCTCATCGCTGTGTCGCATGTTATTTGGTATTTTATTTTTTTTTATTAAGTTCATTTATTATCTGCTTGTTCCTTGTTTTTATTATCCTGGAATTTCATGTTGTGTATGTATCTTGCTGACTAAGTATACTCTGCTTATTTTATGGTTTTTTTCTTTTATTTGTTTAGTTTTCTTTGACAGTCTTTCAATTTTGCAATGGAGTACGTCCAAGAAACTGAATCTAGTCAATAACTTCTTCGTGGCATCTCTTCCAACAATGTGAGGAAGTTGGGACGTGCAGATAGCTCACTCGATCGACTGTTTGTTTTATCGCGGTTTTGTTGTTAGGTGTGGTGTCGGTTGTCGGTGTTATAGTCATAGTTAGTCTAGTAGGCTAATCAGTGACGTAGCAATTTGTCATTCGTTACGCTTTTCAACATCAGAAAATTTCAGAGTCGTAAACAGACACAGACTTACAAACGCAGTAAAAATTTAAGATTCAACGAACGATTTTGAAAGAAAAGAAACCGATTCAGTATCAATTACCTAGTAGCAAGAAGGATATAACGTTTAAGTCAAGCTTTATAATGGTACTCATTATTTTAATGTTATCTCTTAGTCACTATTTCCTGTTGACATTTGTCTTGGAACTAGTTAAGGCTAGGCTACATACGTAATAACACGGTCACAGCACGCAAATAGCACAGCAGCACACAAACAGCACATAATACCATGCTACATTCGCGCACAACATATAAGTGTCCGAAATTATTTGAGAAACTATTTACTGTATTAAATTACTTTTTTCTCCACTTTCGTAACTAAATAAAATCATAATATTTATCGTTGTTCTTCGTGCGTAAACAATTAAAATAAACAATTACGCGTACACAATTTCGTAAACATATAAGTATTAAAGTGTGGTATCCGGAATGCTTCATGATTGGCTGCGCACAGAACATGGCGCACAGCGCACAGAAAAGTTAAAAATTCGTCAACTTCTTGTGCACCGATTGTGTGCTATTTTCCTGTGCGTGTGCTGTGCGTCCATGTAGTAGCTGCTATCTATTAACACGCGTTTATCTTCCGTGCGTCTGTGCTGTTTGTGTGCTGTTGCCGATGTAGCCTAGCCCTTACTACGATAACAAGTGCTACGTAAGAATTAATGTTCCAAACCGGAAAAAAAAAATACGCAAGAGAAAATGCGAGTATCAATCCCATTACATTCTATAATTATAAGAGTGACATTTTCTTATTAAATTCAGTTTTTAAAATACTATCACATTTATTAAAAATTAGTTTCTGTTAAAATGCCTTTGGTTTTCATTCTCAATAGCTTAGAAAAGACACATTATAATGTCCCACTAAACATTAATACACCATGAATGATTCAATAGGCTACAACTTACTGGTATCAACACAGTTCGTTATTTTTGTAAAATGTGGCATGACATTTTAGTCGATGGCCATGAATGTGTAGTTCATTTAACTTTGACTGTTATGCTACTATTAATGTACAAGTTTATTATAATGATGAGCTGAACATTTATTTACGAGTAAATATCGTAAATTACGAAAATCAGTTCTGAAATATCAACAATGTGTGCCTAAAAATAAAGCTGTATACAGTGTGTAAATTAGAAATAACAGATAAATGAATAATTACTACATATTTATATTATACCTTCAATAATAGGTATGTAAATATATTTTACCAGAATTTTTTGCAAATTGTATATTTTATGAAACACAAAAAAATTATTTACTTTATTGTTTTTTTATTCGAATATCACTGCGTGTGGTGGTCTTTTTGTGATAAACACGATTTGTAAAGATAAAAGTTTGTGTTTAATTGTGGGATATTTATGTTTAGTAAACTCTTCTCATATTATTGTGCGTATGGTTATTTCCATTTACAGTCATTGTATAAACCCGTAAACATGGAATTGTGTAAATTTTTAAAATTTTTACTTAATTATTTTATAGTCATGCGGCAGCACTAAATGAAACAAACCAGTCATTTTCTTCAACTGACGCTATCAGTATAGCTGGATCACCTGAAGGACGAAGGGTCTGAAGGGTAGGCCTATACTGTGGTTACATAGAAATCACAAAACGTTGCAGTTTAGCTGTACGAATTTACAGTGTATACATTTGTGAAGCAGGTCGTAATATATTAACAGACGTAATTTTACTTATGAATTTGTCATTTTTCTTTTGAGTGTTTACATGCTATCTTAAAAAAATTATTAATAGAAAATATTCTCGAATTCGTTCCAAGTAAACTGAAATAAATAAATAGCCCCACTTACTGTGAAGTATAACTGGTAGATGTCAAAAGCCCCGCGCTAGTAAACATCCCACTCCTCTCAGCTGGCCGGGAGGCTTCTGACACTGGTTCACAGCTGAAAGCAAAGCCATGTTGCCAAACTGCCCTAAACACAGTGTTGTGACCTATACTTCTCAGTCCTTCCACTTTACATAGGTCCCTATAAACACTAGGTATACTCGTCCGCCATTCTTTAGTTCCGCAGCTAGCTCAGGCGACCACTCTTCGAGCGCCCAAGAAACTTCAAACTTAACTCGTCATCACTCGAAAACCATTCATTCAAACAACTTCAAAATCTTTACAATATAATTATAGACTCTCCTGCCAATGACGGTACCTGTTAATTTCCTTATGTCATAAATTTTATAGGTTGAGAAATATTTAAACAATGACCGGCGCACTATTCTCAGAAAAGTTCAGGGCCAAATATAGTAAGCGACATACATGATTGTTTTTTAATATAGATGGGGACACCAGCGGACGAAAGAAAGATTAAACTCTAAATTAAATTTTCATACCACACTCGAAGAGCTCTGCGACATGCAGTTATTTTTACGGCAGGTAGAACACAGTACATTTTCACCATTGCGGCGCACTTTTTATAATCAGCGTACACTGCAGTTCAGATTCTAAATTCTTCTGACTCACTCTACCATCGCTTATTGTTGCCATTGCGGACGAACGAAAGGTACACTGCACAAAAAGTCGATCAAGTTACAGTACTGATTTTCCTGTCTCAGCCGAGTATAGAATAGTATTGTGAGTGGTATAATGACTTTGCCTTTCTTGCATACAACTCTGATGTCCTGCACCAAATTGTACAAATGGCATGGCTGTGGGCTTTCGTTATTTAAATTCCTGCCTGATAGTACAAGAAAATCTATTTTGTTGCAAAATTGCAGAAGTGTTACTGATAGTGAGTATTTCGAAATTCGCTACTTTCCGCATTTCAATTGTTTCGTAGGGTACATCAGTTTAGCGCGTAGATTGTAATTAATTTGCAAAAAGCAATGTTTGATACTACAAATAGCGTATGGCCTATGTACAATGATGGGGAAACAGGGCACAAAAATTTTAATTCTCAAGGGGGAACGTATGCACTTGCTGTTCTAGTTTTCATCTCTAAGGAGGGTGTTCATGAAAAAATTTAATAGTTTAAAGACACATTTATTTATACACGGGGTGGTTTGTTTTATTGACACACGTCGCAACATTTCTTTACTGTAATGAAAATTTTATTGCTTTCATAGTTTTTGTAAAATAGCATGTTTTAAGTCGAAATTTGCCTAAACGGATTTTTCAACAAAAGAAATGAAAAAAATTCACACAGAAGGACAGCACCATTAACTATGACATGACATGTTCAAAAACTACATTTATTAATATTATTATTTTTTGTATTTCTTAGATATCTTTAAAAAATAAGCAATTTTTTAAATACAAAAATGTGGTTTGTAAAAAGGTCTTTTTAACTTGTGACATTATTCTTCAGTTGGTATGCTTTATTTCGGTAAGTAAATTGGTTTTCAATTATTACATAAAATCGTTTTATGCAAATTTTCACTTTAATATGCTATAATACAAAAACTATAGAAGCTAAAATATTTTGTCACAACATAAAATATTCACACTATATGCCTACAAAACAGACGATACCACGTACAATTAACAAAAAAAGTATTTAAAAATTACACTCCCCCTTCCGTATTTGCGCTCCTGAATGATTCTTTAAATTAAGTATTTAAAGAGTATTATGAAGCCTACAGTTGAGTATGTTGCCTGAAAAATTAACCGCAACTTAATGAATTTGGTTTTTTAATGTGAAGTGTTTTACAGAAAGAAATTAAAATTTGTGCTGCGTAATGATGCAAATTTTATAGAAAAGAAAGTTATAGATTAAGTGCAAGTATCTGCTGAAATTTAAAACAAAAGTAAAAAATTGCTAAACACTTTTTTCTGTCAGGTTATACGCTGTAGGAGAATGTGATGGAATTTCAAAGGAAAGATACATGTTACATGTCACTTCATCTACAAAATAAAGAAAGATACAAATATTGTTTCTCTTTTCTAAATGTAGATTATTTCTCTTAAAAGTATTGCAGGCCTTGCAAGCAACAATGAAACACATAAATAAAATTGATTCGACAATTGTTTAAAATACGTGAAACCTTTTCATACATTAACTTCTTCAACATGAATTTCGCGTACCTTTCAACCAAATGTATTATCAGTATGTAATGTTATCCTTGGAAAAGTTTATATAACAAAAAAGACAACCTTCAAAAGAAAAATTTTCATAATTTTGTGTGTTTTTTTAAATATATAGTGTTCTGATACATAACATTATGGCCACGGTAACGTTCGACACTGCACTATTCAATTATTTAACTACTTCGAGTGCATATGTAAATAGATATTACTTAATATCGGTGTAAATTGGGTCACTAGTTCTCAATATGACGTAAAAAAATCCGTGAATCATCGCCTATG
The DNA here is from genome assembly GCA_003012365.1 of Medauroidea extradentata. Classification (NCBI taxonomy): domain Eukaryota; kingdom Metazoa; phylum Arthropoda; class Insecta; order Phasmatodea; family Phasmatidae; genus Medauroidea; species Medauroidea extradentata. The sequence continues at coordinate 145,669 of PNEQ01127194.1, read as the reverse complement.
AACTAAGAACTTGATATAATATGCAAAACATAAAATATAAAAGTGCATTCTGAAGGGGAGAAAAGGTAATCGTTTATCTAGCTCTGCCTGTTATGTATTAGAAGTTTTGGGGAAACATTGCTTATATCCTTATTTTAAAAAATAACATTCCCATATGTTGATAAAGAGCAGTTTTTGCTAAGTACGCTTGATTTCGGCAAAACATTTACAGGTGTTTTTTCTGGGTTAAAAGAAAAAAATTGTATTTGCAGCATAAAACTATTGTACATAAAAGTAAGCATGCAAAGAAAATTTTTCTACTATATGACCTTGTACAGGTCTCAAGAAATTATTATAGATTCTAGATATTTTGTACGTGTAACTGGCTTATAATTTGTACAGAAACTTGTGAGTTGTAAAGATGTAGCTCATTGAATTTCATACTGTGGAGCAAATTTTGTTGTTATCATTAGTATTGCATATATTGAGCACAAAATCACAGAAAAAAATTTATATTTGTTGAGTAACATAAGAACTGTCCAAGTCGTGGTTTACAGTTTCAAACATTGTAAAATGTTGTATTGTTATAACTAGCAATTTACCATGTTATGTCTTAATTTATGTTCGTAACTCTACTGAATACCGATCCCTTGTCCTTCAAAAATTTTAATATGTTTGCATAGCGTAACGAAGTGTTATTGTTTGTAGTGTCTTTGCAAACAATACATATTTTGTGTACAGTCAATTACATGTAGTGTATTTCAATTAAACGTGTTAACAGTACGTAAATGATTAAGTGAAGAAAAGTAAACATCATATTTCAACCTCAGTTTTCCATACTTTCCATATTGAAAAGAAACAAGTCATGCATTTTGTTTCGGTGGTAATTTCATACAGTCAAATCTATGTAATGGAAGATATTTTGTTGTTAATTATAATTATTTCCAATGTATTAGTCGAGGAGCAAATATAAAACATGCAGTAAAATTCATCACTCTATATCATACATTGAGTAATCAATCTGTCAGCAAAAACTCACAAATTGTAAATGTTGTTAGTTTACAATGTCATGTTTACACAGTACTTGTAACGAATACATATTTCATATTACCATTATTTTGTTTTGTGTGGATGAATCAAGGAAGAACATGTAGTCAGGTCGCTGATCTAGACCGTGCGCACCTGAAATGTTTTTCGTTTTCTAGCTGCCGCCAAAATAACTGGGTGTCGCGGAACTCTTCGATTGGGGCATAAAAATTAAATTTAGAGTTTTCTCTTTCTTTTGTCCGCTGGTACTCCCATCTATCTCCAAAAAAAAAAAAAAGTTTGCAACTTACTGCATTTTGTCGTGCATTTCCCAACAGTCAGTGCACAGGACATTGTTTAAGTATTTTCTTTTAAATTAAATTATTTACGTAAGGAAACTTAACGGGTACCATCAATGGCAGGACAGTTTATACTAGTATCATAATAATTTTGACACTTGACTCAGTAGTTTTATATTAATGATGAGTTTAGTTTGAATGGGCTAACTAGGGTTACTAATCACCTTTTGGAACTAGCACAAAATGAAACACGATTGAATCATTTACCTCGTCTTCCAAATTTTAATAATCTCAATGAGTTAGTTATTCAAATAAACTAGTTTAATTGGCCTTCAGGATGAATTGAGCAATGTTTGATACAAGGTCTGACGTACTTAATGTTGGAAATGACTTTTCTACAATATTTTCCTTTTACATCTTTCTCTAACCACAAACCTCCAGCTATCTTAACACGGCCACTGCTAGCAGTTGCTAAAAGTGTCAAGTCGCAACGCCAATACAGGTGTGAAAGTTAATTATTGACGGGTGCTCATTCCACAATCTAGTGAGGTAATTAAAACATATTATTAAGAACATTTGAGATACAATTGTCATCAGCCTTGCAAATTTTCGAATCCAAAAGAGTAATTCGTAATTTTCGTAACAGCAACTGCAGTAAACACAAAATGTATCGTACCAGCTGTGTTAGAACATGGGGATATGAACGACGTGGTATCTCACCGCGCCACCGTCGTTCGGGGAGATAGACGGTTCACAATGATCATGCACGAGCATTTAAGGCGATTTAGCTTAAGACTGTTCCTATTACACCGATCTACTATCCATGACAGATCTTTGTTAATATCACTCATTGCTACCGATATGCTTTGAGACCTGAACGGGAGAAGAAATTGTGTGTCGTCCGCATACTGGAAGTACGTCAAGTTTTGTATGTGTGTATGTAAGTTTTGTATTTTAAAAAAATAATAAATTTTTATTTTAAAATTCAGCATGTTTTATGAAATACAAATCCATTAAAATTTTTTTGTTGTCATATACGTCAAGTTACGGCCTACAACATTGTTATGCACTGTGAAGTTTTTTTTTTTTTTTTTTTTCAGTTTGGTATGTCAGTTGGTTTTAGTGGCGTACATAAAACCGTAAAGTGCAAATTTTGGCGTTTACGACTCATTACGCAAAAACGATAAGTGATACACAAATTTCCTAAGTGGAAGATTTAATCACAAATTATGTCTAAAATAAAAAAAACTGGTACAAATATAAAAATAAAAAAAGACGTTGAAAACTGGTGTGAGCCGCGTCCATGTTGTTTGTGCTTTAAAGTGCAGTCTACTGCCTTTTTTTCCTTCCTCTCCAAAACGTCGTTTACGAATCTGTGATTTTGAAGTCGTGCATGAAATAGTACATTTTTGTCACCTCAATGTTCTCGTTGCTGCACATATCTCTGTGGTATTTATCTTACTTTATAAAGGTACTTGACTTAAATATTATTGTTGCGTTTCCAACTACTCATAGAAGCTTATTCATGTCGTTTGTATTATATGTAAGGTTTTTATTCTTATTTCGTTTCAATAACGACATAAATTATATTATTTTCAGTTTCTCACTAACTTAGATTGAAGGGTGAAAGGTTACAAAATGTTATCCTTTGGTTGTGACAAGTCGGAACATCTTAAATGTGCCAATAATGAAGTCGTATTACCTTTGTTATATTAACGATAATTATTAATATTTATATAAAATTGTATATGCCAAATATATTAATAATTTCACTCTGACACATTTTGTTTTTTGGACTGAGTTTATCCGTTTTCGTGTTGACTTAATTGTGCAATCTTTGGGACCTCAGTGTATGTAATCACAGTAGTTTATTCAGTTTTTACTTTAAATTTAACTTAGAACATAAAACATGATATCACGTATCATATACCAATAGATTTTGACACATGTGCCTCTGAAATACCAATCATACAGACTCAACGAGGTGGTGCAACATTAACATGTCGGACTCGCATTCGGGAGGCTTCTGGTTCGATCCCCGTTTCTAGCCCTACTGATTTCGGTTTTCCATATTTTCCCAAAATCGCTCCAGGCGAATGATAAGGATAGTCCCTTAACAAAGGCAATGAATGGCCTACTCTTCTTCCAGCTCCTGTCCTTGAACCAAGTTGTGTCACCATCTCGAATGACCTTGCTGTCGACGAGACGTAAAGCCTATTTACCAATACTGCAGTGAACAAGTACAGGATGCGGTAAATACATCCCAACTTTTTTTATGTAAATATTAAAGCAACTTCAGACGATATTAAAAAATAACCATCAAAATTTGAACGAGCAGGACTGAATACTTAGTATTAATTACACACACCTCTCTACGCACCAACATGTTGCTGTCTGGTGCACTGTCGCTTACAATGATGGCACGTAAATCTTCGACAGGTGACAAAACTGTGACCGTATCATATCGTTACGTACACATATTATGTGACTTCCTCCAGATCAAATTTAATATCTGTGACGTATACGGTCTCAACTGCTCGTTCAATCTTCGAAATAACGTGTTTAATAAACTCTAGTGTCGGTTTGCTATTTACGTCGGAAAAGTTGAAGGCAGAGGGATTTACCCGCTGTCTGTGTATTCATTAATTCTGCACCGTAATCTAGCCTATACCAATTCGTCACCGCAGTCGATACGAATTCACTGACCTTAGTGCATAAGAAATAATATTATGTTGAAATGTTAAAACTATTCGAACGTAATTCTTAGATTGATAATCGTTTCGCTGGACAATCAATCGAGCACACAATCAAAATTGCAACTTCTCTTCGGCATTGTTTGTTAATAGTTTTGTGAAAAATGTTGCAGAAACCAAAAATCAGTGCCATATAATTTGTACAGAAGTGATAAATCACGAATGTCTTCGCCTAAATACAATTGCTCGTATTGATCGAACGCTGATACAGCATCGGCTTGGGAAATAAACGGTTTTTGCAGCGCACAAAGGCCGTTGCGGGGGTGTAACCAGATGGGGAGGATATCGGGATATATGTACCCACCGATATGAAAGTAATCTGTTCGAAGACAACATTATCAGTATTGTATTCACAGTTTAGGTACAAAAACTGCTTAAATTGCTTCATTTTGCACATTGAAACGAAATTTTTTCTGGGGCAGGGCCCCTGGAACTCCCCCCCCTGCCCCAACCACAGCTTCATGACGTGTGATCGGGGTCCCCTTATTGTGTTGTGAAAATTCTCAAGTTGGTGCCCCCTTCCTTTTCCGAACAGAAATCCTGGCCACGCCCCTGGGTACTATACATCATTATTCTTACTGTTAACGTAGAACATGTACGATTATTCGAATATGTGTACAGGACGCGCAGAAAAAGGTTCGAAATATCCGGTATTTTCCGGACGTCTGGTAGTCCTAGATCACTAAACGCGCATACGAAGATTTGATGGAATCACATTTGCGAAATATCGAGACAGCTTACTCAGCTAACACAGCGCGAACTGCAGTGCCAAAGAAAAGTGTGGGCGCAAGCAGAATGACGGTGCAGTATGACGAGGATGCAGGTAGGTAGCTATATGCAGGTGTCGACGAGCCCTGTGCAGGGTCCTGCAAGCATCGCGCTGCAGGCTGGAAGGCCACGCCCGAGTGCGTCGTACTACGGCTGGCTGAGACTTGTTGCGTGCTGCGGAATGCGGAAGGAAGGAAGGAAGTGTGAGAGTGTAAGGTTTGTGAAGGTCGTAGGGAAGCTCAGACAGGTGGGACTGGCTGGGCTAGAGCCTCGTGTGTGTCGCCCGGCCCGCCAGACCACCGGTACGTGGTGGGGGAGGGGGTTAGGGCTCGGCGGCACGTGGCGAGGACTGGTCGGGGGAGAGGAGGCGCGACTACGAGAAGTAGGTCAGTAGTGCGCACCAGCTGAGGCTATCCCAGTTATCGACCGACGCCGCCGACCTACGAGCTGTCTGGCTCCCCCTTCCATTCCCGCACAACCCCCTCTTCTGACATCTCTCCAAACCCTACCTAATCCTCGTGTAGCCACAGCAAGCGTCGGGGAAAATGTCAACTGCTATTCTTCCTGAAACCAGCGACTGCCTGCCGCCCGACGGGAATAAACCCGATGTCGGAAGGTCACCGCGTGTAATTAAAACAGTTGAAAGGCGTGCAGGACGTGTGGTCGCCGGTTCGTTTCGTAATCGACGCAAGAGCACGAACGTTGTCTCGTCTCTTCTCTGATTTGCTCCTCGGTGATTATTAAAGCACTTCCGCCCTTAATGACCGCAGTTACCGGTACGCTGTGTTCCGGGCTTGGTCTTCACTAAACATTTCAAGTTTTTCGATGCACTCTTGACATGTTAATACTTACGGCACTCACAACTACTCCACCCTTGCTTACAGCGGTGGTGTTTCGTAAGTCTAAAAAACTTATGTATACTACTTAATGATTTTGAATAAAAATGAAGAAAATCAAGCTGTTGTAGCTGAAGTCGGTATTTGATAGCGCCTGTTACACGATATCAGTTTTTATTATTTACGGTCTGATGTAGCGTAGGGAAACAATATACGCCCCCTTCCCATCACATATTTGTGGTAACATTTTCTGCACTGGTGCAGGAACAGCTTATTGTTTGATGAATTTTTAACGACAGTTCACCGATGATTCGCGTGTGACACTCTTAAACTGTTAGATACAATTTTACAAACAATATTACATATCAAGGATGAGTCTGAATAACACCGACAAACGATGGCAGGCGATTCCTTAGGAAAAAATAAGACGAAAATGTAAGAACTCCTTTTCTCGGAATTGTGCGCCCTCAAAAGTCGGATTTTGAAATGAATTAAATAACATATTTTATAAACTTGCGACAAATAAGCGAACAGTGTTTTGTATAATGGAGACCATTCACTTCGGTAAATGAGGTAGGAAAGGTCAACGCCCTTCATGTGGAAATGTGGGTTCCCACTCTGCGCTTGCATGAAACTTATTAACGAACAGCCGCAAGAGATATTTAATGTATTTATTAACCAGCTCGTTAAAAATAACAAAAAAGGTTGTCTTGTCCGAACACTCTCAGGTGAACGGTTTGCGAGAAATCCGTTGTTACGTTGTTCAAAACAGACGGAACACAACAAAATAAACACATGAACGCACTATTGCCTATGCTGTATGCTGTGTGATATTTGCGTTTTAAAGGTTTCAGTGAAGTTTCTACCTATCCATTTTCGTGTGATGAGTTTCCATCCAAACCCACCTTTTTTTGCATGTCGTCATTTAAGAATGCTCCTAAGTACCGTGTTTTGCACCTAAGATACACAGCATACAGCATAGGCAAAAGTGTGTTCAAGTGTGTATTTAAGTTGTGTTCCTTGAATTGTTGATGGTGCTCGTCAGCGATGATGGTGAGGGTGGCAGGAGAACACTGTAACCCCGCTATAACAGAGAGTAAGGAAATTATTTGTTTTTCTATTTAGCCCAAACTTCGACACCTGCAGCCAATGTTAGTCAAATAAATAGTTTTTTTCTAAAAATAACACAAATTAAAATGTTGAAATGAATGAGAAAAGAAATCACAAATTTTACCACAACTAAAGAGGACGGGATTGCGTACTGAAAATGTGATTCTATCAACTGGAAATGTATAAAGTTTTCTTTTGGGTGCTTCAAGAACCAAAGTTATTTGCTGGCCAACTTTGAAGGCACTCAGCGTCCGAAACGTAAGGGTTGCGGAGAGCTGAAATAACATTTCGTACAACACCTATCTTTTCTCTGTGCAGCGTCCAAACCAAATCCATTTCACCCACCCCATTTTTTTTCATGGAGAAGAGATAGCCGTACAAAGAGAATATGTTTTTAGAGATCGTGGGAGACAATCGGGTCGGTTTTCTGTGCATGTTTTCCTCAGTTTCTTAAATAAAGGCTCGAGATTTTGAACATAGGCAGAAATCGCAGATACTTCCACATGTATTTGCCTTTTTATTTGCGTAGGAATATGCATATTTAAATACTCGTATATTCTCTTTCGTCGTACTTTAATAAATTTTGAAATTACGGAGGTCATTTACATTTTAATTTTTTTAACGTATATAAAACGTTATTCGACATTCATAGCAATAAATGAACCTGATACAATAACTTCACCGCACGTACAAAAAAAGTTTGTCTTGCAATGTTATTGAAAGTACACAATTTAAACAGCAATGAGGAACAGAATTTTCTGAATATACTGATGTTATACGAAACAGCGTATAACAACATTATACTACAGTGATTATCAGCTAAAACCTTACGGTTTTTTTAAAAATAAAAGCATATAATACTTTCGGGTTGATAGGTGTAATACAAGAACAGTTTTTAATTTGTAACCAATGTTATGTTTGCAAGCATACACGGTGAAATGTTGTGTTTCATATTTTATCACAGAAATAGCAGGGTGTTACAACACGTTATAATTAACAGTTCTGTATAGTTTTGTTATTGTCGCAATAAGTCATGACTCTTTGGTAATTCCATTCTGTAATGTGGGCTATACATATTTGGTAAACGCTGATACTGATCTGATTTAACACACACAGTTAATTGTCAACGTTTTAACGGCAGCACAGACAAAACGTATTGGTTTGCTTTTTAGCGAAGAAATGTCTTCACATTAAAACGGAAAATAGAATATGTTTTAAATGGCTGTCGTTATTTTAATACTTATCTGCTATATTTTAATTTCATCAGTTTATATCCAAGAATAAGCTGTGGGAAGGAAAATAAAATGTTTTCAATATGTAATTTTAGTGGGTATTACTAATGTGTTTGCACTATCATAAAACATTGTAAGCATTCGATTTGTATAATAACGTGGATAAGGAAGTTATATTTCAACAATTTTAAAATAATATATTTTAAAATTATGTTCGATTACATTTTTATTAAAGTTACTTAAAACATAATAATTGTTCAATAAAAAAATCCTATAGAAATTTCATTTTCAGCGCGAAGGACATAAAATTAATATATGAAATAATATACATAAAATCTTGAAATCGTGGTTAAAAAAATACAATGGCAAACATTTACGTGTCGTTTTTCGTTGTATATAAAAATTTCTGAAACCAATGCGCAGTTATATACGAAAATATTTGCTTATTTAGCCGTATATTTGAGATTTAATAAGAAAAGTGAAAGTATAGGATTTTTTTAATAATGAAAAAGCTGATCTTCCACGTACGTCATGTGGCTTTAGTTATACCGTTACTGGCCAACTCTACTACTTTTCACAGTTCATTCATTTTCTGTAAAGTGTTGTGGAATGATACGCCCACATACTTCCGATAAATTATTTCGATAAGAAGTAATATTGAGGTATCTCAAAGTACAAGCAAAAGTAAGAAATCGTGATTTAACTCATGAAGTTTGAACTGACACAACAATTAGAAGTCGATTAGAAACACGGCAGGATTTTATATTTTTCTTCACTCATTACAACAAAAATTTAATTCACCAAAACTGAAGTGATTTGTTGAGCAATTAACAGTGGGGCCTTGTGTGACGAGAGTGAAAATACATAAAAATTGCCCATATATAATATTTTTATGACTGTATGTTGTACTTTACATGTAAGCGTAAAATTTTCAAGTTAAAATTAATAATACATAAGTGACTAGCCTATATACAGTATACAATACTATCATTCATAATATTTTGATGTTCGCTATCATATTGTCTTCTGAGTTTGAGTTTTAAAATATGTAATGTTGAATTTTTATTAATAAGACCAATTACATGGGAAAATACTTCTACGCGCAGTAAGATATATGTAATGGGAACTAATTGCACAAGCTTCTGATGAAGCCGCAGTCGCTTGTACGAAAATATACTGCATGTTAAATGATAACCGTTTAATTGTATTGCAACGCCCAGTCACATAGTGATAATGTTGTAGAAAAACTATTTGCTTTAACTGTGTTATAGAATTACGTTGTCTAAAATAGACGACACACAAAGGTTGCATGAAAATTATACCAAAATACCTCGTGCATTCAAGATAAATTTCATTAGCATTGCTAGATAATTACCTACGTACGAGTTAACTCTATTATTTATTTTAAAAGTACCTGAAAATTTTATTTTTAATTAAATAAAGTAAGCAATAAAAATGAAGAGAAAGTATGGTACAAAAGTTTTTGTTTATTCACAAAGGAAGGGGACTTAGTCTATACTACATACGTAAATTATGTACCGAGCTTAATTAGTATAGCAAAAGAATGTAATTAAATCATTAAAAACTAATTTTTTTCACATTTACATACTACACAATTGTATGCGCGTGTACCATGTTGCATCCAATTAGGTACCTACCTACTTTGCTTTAGTTTTATTTATACCTTATTATTTAAGATGCAGAATTGGTATCAGCATTTGACTCATTACGAGAAAAATGAAAGACAGTTGTTCAGTAATGTTTTGAAAATTGTTAAGAAAATAAGGAGAACCAGCTGGGTTTAACATATCACCTGTAAACTAAAAATTAGCAGAAGCTCGATGCAGAACAAATATGATTCGCTTAGTTTGCATTAGAAATGAAGTTCTATCGGATTGTTTGTGGCACATACGTTAACTAAGTGGATTATTTTTTGTTGATAGGAAGGATGGAAGAAGAACCCTGTGAAGGCTGCGAGACTTGGGACCTGTCCTCTATCAGGGAAGAAGAGTTCGAGCAACATGCAGTGTACATCGTGCCAGATGTACCCACGGAGCCGGGTTGCCCTAATCGGGCAGAAAGCTCTCTGCCTCGCAACCTAGCTCTCAGGCCATCTCAGGCACTCAGCGACGTAAGTTATGACTACTATTCCTTGCATAACCTGTGGATCGCCAGGTCAGTAATGCAATGTGTTTCATGAAAAGAACTCACACTCGGAATAATTTTTTTTCGAATCTTTCTTTACATCCTTATCAACAAATCAGGTACCGTAGAGAATGTTCAAAACAGAACACTTACAAAAGTCCAAATTTCAAACAATAAAACCTTTTTTTATGAACTACTTATACAGGTTATTAAGAAAAAAGTATTCTATAATTGAAAATGTCATAGTATATACCAAAGCAAGATATAAATGTCCCGTAAACATGGGGTCGGAAATGAATACCTTAAGAGTTGTGAGAACATGTTCAACGTCGCGAGTGTGAAACGACTTTATCTTCTACACAAATCTTTTTGCTATTATGAACGACCTACAGACTGCATTGCACACTCCAAGATACAGTATTCAAACACTTCTTTGCTTAAGCAGCAGTGAGGAAAAACCCCTTCGTGTTGTCATTGTAAACTGAATGTACGTTTCTCGGTAAGTCCAGTGCACGTGTGTATTAATTGTAATGTAATAGGTGTGTTTTTCTATAGTAATTGCTTGACATGAGTGTACATTCAGTTTTCTCGTTGCTCTTTATAGTATAATTGACGCATATTATTCTACAGGGTAATGGTGGACATAATGTTCTGTTATGGTCTGAAAAATGGAAGCAACCGACGAGTCCAAATCCTGTATGGGACGTAGAATTGCAGCAACTCTCGGGGACAGTCATCTATCTGTCTGGGCAATCCTGCATGGATGGTTGCTATACCCATGTCATGCACACCTTGTTAATGTTAAAGACCTTCGACCACACAATCTTCCTGCTATTGCAAAGATGTGATGATCCAAATTTCACAACACTGATACTGTTCACAGATGAGGCTGGTTCAATGCCAGATGGAATTTTCAATTTCCATAACGAACATGTGTGGTCAGCTGAAAATCCACACGCAGTTGTACGTGTACTCAGAGCTCTTCATATATGCGATTCGCACAGTTTGTTTACTGTACATTTTCTTCTTGTTTTGGTCTAGGCCACAGCCTCTCCAAACATGGAACACTTTCTTAGCAACGTATATATGGATGGTAAAACACAACTGTCTGTGAAAATTCCAATGTTTTGTATTTTATATTTGGGCGCTTTACAAACTGCTCTCAAAACGTAGTGGATTTTCTTGTTCGTACAAGGGGACGGGTGTTGATCTTTCTCAGCTTGGATTTATGACTTTCTTATAAACCGTGGAACTGAGAGATTGTTTTACATTTTATTACGTTGACAGGACATAGTTCAGAGTTTCATTCACTTCTTGGAAGCCACACTGAGTGGTTTCTGTTACTTTTGCTACCGCTGCAGTCGCTTCTAAGTAACTTTTATTTTTGACATGTGTTTCCCATCACAAAATAATGACGATACTGAGGATTCAGAAAATTATTAAATTTTTATCGATATCGTCATGCCAAGAAGGTTATTCATCAAATGAAACATGAGTTATCGAGGAAAAATTATAAATTTAAAGCGGTACCCAGGAGCAACCGACGTTGGGCCAACGTTGAAAATTGGTTGGAGCCGTTGGCATTACGTTGTGTTGGAAAACACACACAAATTCAACATTGGAGCAACGTAGTATGCCAGTAAATATGTTCGTTAGTGTATTATTTTTGCAATGAATTAGCAACATTCTGAAATAGTTATATTAAAGTTGAAAATGTCTGAACCTATTGGAAAACCAAAATATTGTTATTTAAAATCTGTGGGTCGAATGTTGGCAACTAGATGGTAAAAATACTGTTGCGGTTTAGTGTGTATAATTACATTGGACCAATGTTGCAAAACCAGCATTTTATACAAAGAGTTCAAAATAATGTTTATAACTACAACATAACCAATCATTCAATTTATAACAGTACAAGGTTACTTAGTTAAAAAAAATAATACTTGGTAATTTTTGTTCTGTTTTTTATACGTTGGAACAACATTGGAAATCCAACTGTTGGATAACAGGTTGTTCCCATTATGTCGGTCCAACGTTGCATGGCCCACATTATGCCAACATAAAAAAAAATCTTTTGTATGTAGGTTGGCTGAGCATTGGTAACAAATTTGGTCACCATACTGTTGGTTAGATACTTAATTTTACATCTAACGAATATTGTTCAAAGAGCAAAATTTTTATAAATATACTGAAATATATTTATAAAGACACCAAAGCCTCTTGTATTTTAGAAAATATGATTACGGGATAAATAAAAATTCTGCATTCTATGAAATATATAACGTTGATTACATGTTGATAAAATGTTGAAAATCCAACAGTTTGATATTGGTGGTTTTCAATATGTTGGCCCAACGTTACATAGCCCAGATTAAGCCAACAACAGAAATATTTTGTATTTAGGTGGGCTGAGAGTTGGTAGCTAGTCAGTAATCATACCGTTGATGTTAGGACTATAATTTTACGTTGAACTAACATTGCTCAAACAACACATACGTTTATCAAAAATTCCAAATACTACATAAAAAATAAACTTAATGCTCTTTGTATTTAAAAATTGATACTGGTGTTGTATACAGAAATTCTGCATTCTTTGGTTACATGTTGGCAAACTGTGGAAAGTTAAAATGGTTAGGTGAAAGTTGTTTTCAGTAAATTTGGTCCTACATTGTGTAACCCACATTGTGACAACCACGGGAATTTTTTTTTGGAAGTTGACTGATGTTGGCAACAAGTTTGTAAACAGACTTTCCTAGTGGCACAAATTGTGTTTCTTTCTAATTACAACTCCATTAGATTAGAAAATGCAAGACAATGTTAAATACAATATTTTTGTAAAATTTAATTTCTTGGCTAATTGTTATATACCAGTTGGTAAACACACTGTTAGCAATAGATATGCACCTTTACGTACGGTTACCGCTGTGTAACCCACAGTAGACCAACCACGGTAGAGATTTGGTATGTAAGTTTGCTGAACATGGCATTGTTAATAAACATATCATTAGCAAAAGATACATCTTTCTTTGTTATTGTTAGTTCAACTATCAAATACACATTTGTCTTTCGTATATGATTGATAAGTATGTGGCAGTGTAGAGCGATTGGTAAGGCAAAGGACTTTAGTAACGACTTCGATATAATCTGTGACTGTGGTTCGAATCTAATTATATTCTGGTCAAAAATGTTTTATAGATATTAATAATTTGTGTAACCCACAAGAACTCCGAAAATAAAATAATTATGAAGGTTGTGCTTAAGTTAAATTTTGTAGAGTCAATTGTGTGTGTATTTTTCTAGAGAAACGTTGGCCCAACCCTGGTAATTGGTTGGCATTATGTATGTTACTCACACACAGTTTCAACAATCCAGCGACGTTGGGCCAATGTAGGAAATTAGTAACAATCCAACCAAAAATCAGTGTTGGACCTACGTTGTTTCACGTGACATTCATGTTGATCCAATGTTTCATGTCTACGTTGGCGCCAACTTAGCATGCAAACGTTGGGCAAGCGTTGGTCCAACCAAACGTTGCTACTGGGGTAAGGCTAAATCCCAGTTAAGAATATTTAACTAATATAAGTAATAGTGGAATATTTGATCACATAAATAGTCTGTACACTCACGCTATATAATATAAGACGTTTCAGATAAATTTCCGAGGGAAATAGTCAGACTGTTTCATCGCGAGTCCGAAGTTTATAAGTAAAGTCTTGGGGAGTGTCTGGCGGCCAGCTTCATGTCTGAGATCATGTTCAACAGCAGGGGTATCGTGTAACCGTGAAGCCAGGGAAGGAGAAGTGACTTTTGCTCCCGAAAACACACTGAACACATCATATGTAATAAGACCATAGCATCATACTACTGCAAGATGGCATCACGAGAGTGTTGAAAAGCATATGGCTGGATAAATACTCTTGGATGAATCACTATCTCGTAAACTACCCTTTAGTTCGTATCATAGTGAGTGATAAGAGAGATCGCTAATGATATACGCCTTAAAATTTAGTACAATAGTATGCGTACTTCCAGATATATGTCACTATGTAGAAAAATAGTAAGTGTAACAATTGTAATACACACCTTGGAGCTAATCTCGCCTGAAAAGACAGAGGCCTGCTTAACTTCTTTCTAACCAGCCAGTGTTATTTGCACATTTGTATGTCTATTGAAAATTGATGCTTCATAAGGTTTTAAGGGCATTGGACCCGTAAAACTTAAATATTTTAAATTTGTGCCAAACGCTGTTCAACTTTTGCCCATCAGATAACACGTCATTTCCCCAAATAAAAAAAATTAGGCCCCATAGTTTTTGCATGATCACCCATCAAAATCACAAAATTGTCATTGCGGTGTAGCCAAAATAAAAAAGTAGGTAATTAACGAATTCAAAATCACAGGAACTAAAAGTCAGTGTATCAATGCATTTTATGACAAGTTTGACAAAAGTTAGTTTTGAAAATTTCAGTGGTAACCAAAAGTGAAAGTTATGCTAAATTTACAAAAATACAAAAATTTATAGCTTTGTGTTTACAAAAGTGTCTTGAAGTAGCTCACATCATTAACTATCAATGGGAATTGTCTTGTTTCTGCAAGTTAGTTATTATTTTTTTGGCTACACCGCAACTGCAATTTTGCGACTTCGATAGATGATTATGGTAAAACTATGGGACGAAATATTTTTTTTTTATTTGGGGAAATGACATGTTATCTGATGTGTAAAAGTTGAACAGTGTTTATTACAATTATAAAGTTTTGAATTTTGACGGGTGTAAGGCTCTTAAGAATTAAGATTAGCCATTAAAATTGGACATGAAGAACACAACTCTGTTTACTGAAGATGGCGTTTCATTTAACTGGTAGATTTATTATGACAAGTACCAGTTCTGTACTACTATGATAACACAATGTCTGACACAGTGTAATACGGGATGACTATCGATATCAATTGCTGTGCAATCATATCGTCCTATACTCGTAGCTGTATAGTATAAGGATTACTAAACTTTTCTTGCATCGTTAAAAATTTCCTGTTGCTGCTATCAAAAAATGCTACTATTTCTGTCAAAACCTGAACAGTTCAGAGGACGATGTACCTTTATGAACATACATAAGTGACATCAACAAAACAAACCTATTGTTTAAATGTTATTTTTATTATTGCGTTAGGAGTTTAGTTATCTAGCTCTATATTTTGAAACTGTATACTTTTAATTGCATAAATTATGATAAATTTATGTATTGCAACTAATTCACTTCCTCACTCATAAACTTTGTAACTATAATTAATTAAATTATACCACATATGCTTCTGTATTGAACAAGACCATGCCAAATCTCTGCTACTAAATATTAATTTTTTTAATATACTACTGCAGTACTCTTGAATGCGGGTTTTAATTGCAAATGTTACGGTCTGTCATCAAAAGGATAAAAGTAACCCTTGTCCACAACTTAATTTTAATGACTGGCTGGACTGCAGTAATTTGCCTCACGGACCCTGTGGGTCAGGCTCTACAACTTAATTTAACTTTGTGGTGTCTACCACACGTATCAAGTCGTAACTTCCCCAAAACCCACTTTAATCAATCCAAACTGACGTATTTCGCACCCTGCAGGCAACGCACGACCTCGAATCCAACTCCGCAGGCGATTTGAGGAGCACACATCCGATAGAACTCTGCGAGCTTCCTTTCTGCTTCACGGCTGCAAGTAATTTGATTCATTCCTCTTTGTGATTAAATCCGAAATTAAATCATGAACCTACCTTCAATGTTCGCGTTTCTAGATCTTTGATTGCAAGCGTTACAATTTTACATGCTTGTTTACAAACATGATATTTGCCAAGTATCTTAGTCGTTAATAAATTAATATTTTTACGTAAACTTTTAAAAACTTCTGTTTATTAATATTTTGCCTACTGCGTATTTTCTCTGCAAATGATGACATGACAGTGTAATTGACGGTTTTTTTACGAGTATAAACGCGTCGGATGTCTGTGTTTTAAGAAAAAATTAATGACTCCGTGCATAAATAAACTATTTAGCGACCACAAATTAAAACTGCTCTTTCAATAAAACAACAAATCATGGAACACTAATGTCCAAATCTCTTCCGTATTGCCGTTCTAATACAGTAACTTTTAAACTGGTATCATATACAGTAACGAGCCACGATGTTGTATTTATCACTCCGTCAATAAATGTTTTTAAAAGTTTTCTGTCGTGAATCTCATATAGTACTATTTTCCAACATGAAATACAAATGAAGTGAATTATACGTTTTGCTACCGTAAATGTTAAACGCACTAGACGTCACAGCCCCTTAAATATTTAACACCATATTACAGGTTAGTTTTTAAATATATTAAATTATTAACCTATTATTCATGAAACGTCAATCACAAATTTTATTTGAAACATGATGTATTATTTTATGACTTGACACATACAATTTCATAACACGAAAATCCAATATTACCGTAATTAATTATCACAATATAATTTCGGAATAGGGATACGAACAAATATGTCCTCTGCATATATGGCAAGATCGCGTCAAAACCTTAACCACAAATTGACATATATATTTATTTCTAAGAAGAATTTCACATAAGCTTACATGATTGATAAGGTTGTCATTCTACCTTTACATACGTCATATTTGCGGGCTCCAAACTGGGAATACTACGCGATTTCTAGAATATTAAAATAGTAGTCAAGTAGCCTACCACAAGCAATGTTTGATGACGAGGGCACACTAAATTCTTGGTAGCCGACGACGTGTAGACCTCATTAAGCCCGCAACTACACAAAAGTTTCACACTGACAAAAAGCACTACCATTTCGGATTACTCTATCCTGAATTCTGAAACCGAAACAAGAAATTTGGAAGGCGGCAGCCGAAACCACAATGATGGAAACACCTGTTTATTGCGTACATGCTCCTAGCCGCCCTGCATACCATGAAATACTAGTCCCAATTTCAATTAAGTTGTAACACGCTTACTAATGTTACATTATCAGAAGGATAGTCCTCAAAGACGTTAACCAACGATAGGACATCCACGCATCCGACGCAAAACCACATGGCCAGCGGGCTTATTATGTACCACAGACGCAAGGTCGACTAACGAAGCCATTTGTTTTCCGTTCACTTCCGAGATAGCGTTTCATTTTCCTCGAGCGATTATGTACGACAATATTTGCTTCAGACATTATAGTTTCCTTCAGCGCAAAGCTTTTCTTCAAAGGAAGTGTGCTTCGACGGTAAAGAGCAGTTGGCTATCCTGTTTTACAATAAATTTCCATTTTTACTGCGAAAATCAGAATACTTTTACGTTTTGTATGTTTGTGCCTCTGATTTTCTTCCGAATGTTTATATCTAACACTGATTATTCTATGGTGCATATTTATTCTGTGGCAGAATCAGCTGATTGAAAATGTAAACACGAGCAAGCAGAGAAACGTATTTCCAAAATACGTATAAGTTGAATAATTCGTGTAGGCGATTATATGCTCGTTGTTATATGCCTGCATTAATTAAAGGTTTTACTACACGGAAGATGCTTTGTGCCGTTTATTCTGTTTGCTACGCATTAGCCATCGACGTAGCCAAATGTAACTCGCAGGATAGTTTAATTGTGTAGTGACAATTTGATAATATATTAAATTGTGATAGTAATGAAATATTTTAAAGTAGTTATTAAAGGTTTTTTAATGTTGTGAACACGGCAGATCAGTGGAATTTAGTAAGAAATTAACTCGTGTCGAATATGTATTTATCAGAGGTCTACTGGTAGATTTTATAAATATTTTGTCCGTCATGCAGCTAGTTGCAGCAGTGATAGCGATATATAAATATAAGTCGAATTAACGTATAACACTTGCAAGTAATGTTATTTTTTAATGCATTCAATAAGTTTGGTTTTTGTGGAAAATGTAAAGACTTCTAAAATGTGGCATTATGTAAATACCTCAACAGGAACATGTTGTCTTGTGTAGTCAAAATTTGCTAGCGGAGGCAGTAGAACAAACATACCACAGTTTTGAGTCTACTGCTGCATTATGTATTTTGCAAGCGAGCAAATATATTATGACATGACGTTGTGTTTTGTACCATTACCAGGCTAGCTCAAAGGATAACTGCTTGGTAGGGTGTTTGACATTTGATTTGCTGGCAATTGGCCTATATCAAGTCGAACAGAATACTTAATTTTCTGTCATATACAGTAAAAGGCAAAATAATTAAGCACAAAAATGTTTTCCAAGCTAACGCCCCTCCCCTGTGCCTAATAAACTCACGATTTAGCTGTCACCCTGTGGCGAGACGACTCTTTTCCTGCCCCTCTACACCAACCTGTCTGAACCTTTCCTACACCTTTCTACTCCCTATACAGTCTCCAAGTAATCTTAAAAAATACTGCCGACGTCACGAGAATAGACTGTCTCACCTGCTCCGTTCTCCACCAAGTCTTTTGAATCATCTCACTGGTGTTTCCTCTTCCACTATACTTTCCGTAAGGTGGCAGTGAAACCTTCCCGATCCTCACTATAGGTCTACAGTTTTTATCAGTGTTTTAACTTTCCCCCTGCCCTTTACTACACCTCATTTCCTCCAATACAGATCGCCTACCAATTAATTACGTTACTCATTTCAACCTGCCCCTGACTTCTCCACCTATGGCCTACCCTTCACCAAACTCGGTGCCCATCTTTGTACCTTCACCAGTTCCTGCACCTCAGCTGCGGCATACATATCCCACTCTGCCGCTGCATATTCCAGCATTGAAGCCATTATGCTGTATTGATAGTCATTTAAAATGAGCAACAAATATTAGCATTACATGAAACACAACTAATATATTTCACAGTATAGGTTCTTGCTCACAATTTTACACGGGAGCAAATACTGTAAAATAAAAGTAGCGTACATCTTACATACTGGAATATGATTTCATTGTAGGCTTACTGTAGTTCTGTTAATATCGGTGATTATTTTCACGTAGACTTATTACAGATACGTAACGTACAAAATATTCGGACATAGTAATCTTGTGGCCGTTTGCAGGGTTCAAAAGACGTACGAAATAAAATTCATTAAAATGTGAAAAGTGGTTTCTGCTTATTATGTAACACCGACGCTTTTATAAATTATTTTTTTACTTTCAAAATTTCTAGCTAACATCACATACCGACAATTTGTGACAAAAATCATGACCCTCTGTTGATTTTAAGTAGCCTTTGAAAATTGATTCTGTTCATTGGAAACGTGTTGCACATGCCTAGTATTTGCCTATTTTCACAAGTAGCCACTGTTTTTCTTCTATCCCTTACAAAAAACACATAACCAAAAAATAAATATTGCAGCTGTGCGCAGGGTTTATCCATGCATTAGCCTTTCATGTAAACACAAGCTACAGTAATAGGTTATGGTTCCGCCTCTGTTACTTCAGAACGTACAAGCTTATTACGATAATGAATTTCGACATTTTTAGACAGTTTTGGGTATTACAAAATCATTCTACGATCATGATGTTATGAAATACATTGTTTACTTAATTATTTAGACGAGTGTGCAAAGTTTTCGTTACTTTGCGCGGCCTCGCATAGCCGCGCAAATTTACGTCAGTTTTCTTCTCGTCTTTGCATCCGAGCTCCCGAGCGCGAACGCAACTTGGTTGTACATAATCGCTTTCGAAGCAAACTCGACGTTAGCAGGGTTTGCGCACGAAGCAACTTTGCGACGGTGGTACATAATAAGCCCGGAGGGCTCGCAGAAGCGCATGCGCGAGAGGAGGAGGAAAGAAGGAGAAAGGAGATACAAGATATCTAACATAAGTTTAAGCAAGAGCATACAGAACTAAAGAATTGTGACTTGAGACAGTCAGTAGTAACTTGAAATTCCGCTGGCCGTCACCTTCACCGACATATCAGGGCGCCACACGGTGTAATATAAGAAATTCAAACAAACGAATAATAAAATCATCCTACATGGCGAGTGATGGTGAACCTTAAATGTAAACTACAACTACATCTAGCAAACTCATTTTTACTGGCGTAGATTCAAGCTCAGTTACAAGAATTATTCGTTGAATCTTAAACGGCTAGTCGTACGACTTGGATAAATTCCTAGTATTATGGCTGAGACTGCCACAACTAGCATGCCAGCATCAATGAGACCATATACACAGGAAATACGATAGCAAAGCATTTACTTCAGTTTATGAAATTGGCCTTGGGAGTGGCGAGTAAAGTGTGAAATTTAACACTTCTGAAAATTAGTAGTGAAGCTAAACGTCTAATAAGCATTTTACGGTAGAAATTAATTTGTTAGCGTGAATTTCAAATTATAGTTGAAACAATTAAATTAGTAAAAATTAAACAAAAAATATTAAAACAGCTTTGGATATTACGTATTTATTATCGATATTGAAATCATTAGTTTGTTACCTTCCTTGTTGGATTTCTGTTAAGTACTTATAATGAGTTGCAAACTAGGTGTCGTGCGTAGCTTTCGAACTGCACTGCGAATTAGTCCACACATTTCACTACAGTTATGTCGTAGAAATTAATTTTGTCCATGATTAATTGATCTAACGTGGCTAGGTGCAAAGGTTGGGAATGGCTGGCGCAGCAGCAAACGGAACATTGGCCAAAAGTATCCACTCATACTTGTAAAAACAAGTAACAACATTGAAACTGTGACCAATTAGGCAAGAAGCCATCGCAGTTAGTGGCTTTACGAGCACAACCATGCTGACAAAGTTATTTACGTTATCAGCCACGTTTGTTGGCGTTCAAACATTCCTTGAACTGGTTGGTATAGTGAGTGAGAGATTTTGGTCAGTGCTTTAAACCGAGGTATTCAGCGCTGGTGAGGGGTGACATGAGTTGAGTGTGGAGCAGCGCCAGAATATAAGGGCGGGGGAAACTGGAGATCCCCGAGAAAACAACGGCATCATCCGGCACGATTCCTACATGCAAAAATCCGGGGGCCGACACCGTCGGAAATCGAACTCGGCTCGCTTTGGCGGGAAGAAAATGGTCAGACCATTCGGCCACCTCAGCCCCATCTGGTTATTGTACATTATATAGTTGCTCATGCAGTGAATATATGTTCGTCTTATCGGAATGTGGACTATTCACTGTTCTATTTGACAACAAGGAATACTAAAATTGAACACCGTGTTTCAAACTTGGGACTTGAACGGCCATTAAAGGATACTGAAGTTACTGCCACATTTTTGCAAGTTAGCATTGACGAATATCCTGCAATAATATAAGTGATAGCACAAGCTTAAATCCGTCATCTATAGTCTCTCAAGCCGTGGAAGTATCTAAACTTTTGAATACAATGTTATATAGTTTTAGTTTTAATAAGCGGAATACATGTTCAATAGAATAACATCGCAAAAGGCATGTCTAAGACATGACGCACGAAGTAATTAGGAATGTACTATCGAGGTGCTTGTTGAACTTTCTCAAATCGTATAAAACTCGGTATGGGGAGAGCTTGATTTCCTTGTGGATATATATATATATTTATTTATTTATTTATATATATTTACACGAATAAATTTATACGAGATTCATTACAGCCATGGCCGAAACAAAGGTCACTTTGTTTCGCATATATGTAATATCACTTAATATTTGTTTCTACGAGAAAGTACGTAATTGAGTTGAAAACTAGTTTTTCTAAGCAAAATAAAGTTCTAATTAATAGTAGTTTTTTACAACTTTAAACTAGCGCTCTGGGTTCGAGGATGTGCTGCGTCTACTTGCCCAAGAGTACTGACGTTTCAACTCGTAATTCATCCAACTTTGAGTAAGCATTTTTTAAAGTTCAAACCCTCATTCTCGAAATCCACGGTAGTCATAGTGACAATGGGCGTGAATACAATAAATACTTTTTAACTTTAATTGCTTGAGGAGCGTATCAACCTGGGGAGGCCAAGTTTATTACCCCCCTTCTTTTTCTGATTCCTTGTAATATTGGCAAACCTTAAGTGTGTATAGTAGATAAATAAATGCCGAAAATATAAATTGATTTCTACGCTTTTTTTCGAAGCCAAAATTGATAAAATAC
Organism: Medauroidea extradentata; assembly: GCA_003012365.1. Classification (NCBI taxonomy): domain Eukaryota; kingdom Metazoa; phylum Arthropoda; class Insecta; order Phasmatodea; family Phasmatidae; genus Medauroidea; species Medauroidea extradentata. Next base: position 123,431 of record PNEQ01127194.1, on the reverse strand, counting down.
TCAATGACAATCTTAGATAATAGTATTTGCCAACTTTATGAGTAAATATTTATCCGGAATTACTAATTCGTTTCCCGTGATCTCTTACGCCGCAGTTAAATGCACGCGGTTCCGGCGTCAGATATTGTCTCTCAGAAGTTCGTAACACCGAAAACTATTTTGTTTAAAACGTTAGCTAGAACTATTGTCTAGGATTACTATTGTTTAAATTTCGTAAATTGGCTTAAATAAACCGACAGTTATACATTAATGCATTTATTGTTAACTTATGTACCACGCCCTATTAAACTGTCTACATACAACAATATTACAGGTTATTATTTTAGTAATATAATATGTAATTAATTGTTATTTTTTGAAAGCAAAACTCCATTATCCATAATGGTGACCATGAAACCTGAAATATGAAAATTAAAACAGCAATTATTACGGTAACCCCCCCGCCCCCTCTTCCTTGTCCTGGGAATATGAGTTACTGTTCCAATGAGTTGCACAAATGAGTCCAAAACGGCATTAAAGTTGGTGACTGAAGACCGAAGAAATGGCAAAATTCAAAAGCTAGGGAAACATCAGTAGCTCGAGAAAACCCACTGACCAACGGTTACGTCCACGTGTTTTCCATATGCGAAAATCGAACGCCATCGATAGTCGAACCTGAATTACTCCGGTGGTAGGTGAGAACTCAAACAACTACACTACTGCGCCCACTAGCACCGTCAGTAATATTCTTTGTTTTGTTATTAAAGCCTTATATCTTAGTCGTCTGTGGCTTTAGTGGTGCATTGTATAGATCACCTGTCTTTAACCACAGTGATCCTATTTGTATTCGCGGTGGCCTCTTCCCTATTGTTACACTGGGACACGAGGCGGGCGTTCCCCATTCCCAGGCACGTTTATTCGCGGTTCAACCCTTGGCAATGCGTAGATACTCAATTTTCATCTGACATAATCCTTAAGAGCGCTCACAAATTCTCTTCTCTCCATTCCCTTCAACCCTACATGCATTGTTGTTGTATTTAACAATGTAGAAGTTATTATTTTGTAGTGGTCATACAAGTTCATGCAACTGCCATCCTTTAAGTTGAGATCAGAACCTCCGCAATGCGAATTATGTTCGTGGTACTTGGTCCGGTTGGCCGAAATATTACAAGAACTGTTTCTCCACTCGCACCTTACAGAGGGCTTTAATGCGTGAAGATGCTACAATCTTTGCTGCTTTTACGATCATTTCAAAATTTTCAACTGCTCGATAATGGGACCAGAAAAAGCAACACTGGACAATCTCCCACACATGAAATCAAAGTGTGTACGACGTAGGATCATCCCTTTTTACTACTTTCTTTACAGATTACAATTATATGCATTTCTCAGGTGACATTGTATCCTAATTTAAGGCAGCTTGGTATATGCATATACACTGAACCTAATATTTCTGAATATTATGAAACCACAATTTGATTACTATAGATTATCACTGAAGTCAGTAAATAGTGAACAAAGCAATCATGAAAAAAGCATATAAGAAACTAACAACTCGTGAACAAAGCAGCAGCGATATAACAACTCTTGTTCGTGCGTATCATAGTGCTGGGAGGGGCTGTGTTATATAATGGAAAACTCAATGACTTTCTCATTCTTTTCAGTGGTTTCTTAGAACAGGATAGCTCCCAAACCTATCTGGACAGTGTATCACTATAGGATCAGTGGCATCTGTTTATTTGGGTAATGTAGGATGGGCAGTTCCTTGTACTGTGGCTTCATCATCTGGAAGGCGAGTTCCTCAGGCTGTCTCCAGTTCCAGATTTCTGTTCAGCAAAGAGCAACCTGTTACGAGGCTCCATGAAGCGAGGGATGCTCGGGGCGAAGTCACGTAACCAGTTGCAGAGTCCCCGGAACTGGCGGAATTACTTGTGGTTGTGGGACCTTTTTGCATCTAGGATTTGCCGGACATTGTGTACTCAAGGAAGATTTTCTTCTCGTGGCACTACATGACCGAGATACTCGATGGTGGTTTTTCCAAAGTGACTTTCGTCTAGGCGAGTAATAACTCCATGAATCCTCACTCATTCTAATACTTTATGCACATGAACCTAGTTCTTGTACACTTCTGCAGAAAAGATTATGACATCGCTTAGGTACCCGACACAGAAATGTCCTAGGTAGCCTATTGGTGCAGTATTCATCATCTGCCGGTAGGTTGTAGGAGCATTCATCAGGCAGAAGGACATGACCTGGAACTGGAATTGTTCTCCTTCATGTGTAGTAAAGGCAGCGTATGGGTGTATTTATGGGCGCGCTGGTACTTACTAGTAATCATTTTGCATGTCAATAGTCGAATAGATCCTTGCCTCCTGTAGACATCTGGAGATGTTAGTAGCATTAATGGATGAGGGGTCGGCTTAGATAATGATTTGGTTAAATGGCTAGTAGTCATCTCAGAAGCATATCTGTGCTCGTATTTTTTCTGTACTTAAAATATTTTCTAATTAAATGGGAAGTAGGCGAATTCGATGATTATTTTCTGCAGCACATTGGTGTCTTATTCCCTGATGATGCTCTGTTTGCTTGTGGAGTGGATGTTGGGTTTTCTGAATAAAAAAGGACATTTAGTGGGTCAGTTGGATATCATGCCCACAAAATTTGGTTTGTCTCAAAAGTGGTCATTCTACCTGGAAAGATGCTATGTGTGTATTTAGTATGGAAAGAAATTGGACACGTTCATCCCAAATGAGCTGTGATTGGACATACTATTGGGCAATTACTTGCATCAGAGGCTTGGCCATGAGGAGGGGAGGGGTCCCCTAGAAGAGGGTGTGCAGCATGCACTTCCTGATGTATAATTGTTGATGATTACAATATGTTATTATGCTATGTATTTCTAGGTATCTTGCTAAGGTTGCCCCAAATCGTTTCTTCACCCAGTTCCGAAGTTATAACATTTTTGGTTCTGTTCCATCAGTAGTAGTTAGGCGTATTGTCACTTACCCATCTAAGGGTAAATATACTTGTTCTTGAGCTAGTTGCACAACTTGAGACGTCGGTTGGGTGACATCCTTAGCTTCTTGAGGTAGGGTTTGTGTTCTCGCCAAATTTGTCATAGCTGCAGTATTCATGGTGGCAAATATTTCCTGTTCAGAGGTCTGCTCTCATATGCACGAGGGTGGGACAAGAGTTGGTATTGGCTTTTAAGCCGCCTTTTTTCTGTGGGCCGGGTGGGCGGGTCTGGTCGGGTTCCCAGCTTCAGCATTTCCGACAGGTCTGTCTGCATTCCGATCTCTGTTATGGGCTCGATGTTGGGCTTGCTTCACTCTGTAGACTTCATAGTCTCTGTGAAAGTGTTATGCTGTACACTACCTATATCGCAGCAGTGATGTTTGGGAGTTAGTTTCACCATTTTCTGTGTGGGCCTCGGGTTTGCTGTCTTCGTAGGGATATTAACATTTTCCGAAGGGTGTGGCCTGTGTTGCTTTATCTCTGGGGCCATTGTACACTCTATCAGTTCTTCTAGAATGGTTGGTCATAGAGATTTCTGGAAGTATCTGAGCATTTGTGGCATAATTTCCAGGAGTATCGAGGTGTATGCTTCTCTCTTGTCCGGATGTATTCAGTCACCATACATATGTGCATAGCAGCCAATGAATACTTCTTCATTCTCGTTGGTCTTTTGGGTACTGTAGAGATATCTGGTGAGACTCTTCATGACATCAGTTCTGGAAAAATGAGTGGAGAGCTCTTTTTAGGTAGATCCAGGAGGACAAATATTCGTCATACTGTTTCCGTCAGGTGGATGTGGCTCCTTGCAGCGGCTTATAGACACATCGAACATAGTGATTCTGAGTAAAGCCATTTAGTTTCATTTCTTATACACACTCATCCAGAAATGACACAGGGTTTTAATGAGGTTTGCCTGAGAATTGAGGTAGAATGAGGAGTCGGTGTTTGCCATGTTCTAGTGGATTGGTTTGCATGCAGGTTCCTTATTCCATAAGCTACTTAAGTGATAGTGATCATGCACACCTGTCGTTAGGTGGTCTATAAGAGAGCACGGTGGCATTGGGTTATTCCCTATGTCTTCGCTGTGGTACATGGTGTTTTATCTTCGGGGCCACGAATTTTAAGCTGACTTCGAACTGTGATTGATAGGTACTAAGTGCTGGAGTGGGCGAGGTTGGACTTTTCTAATGGGTCCCTATTGTTCGGCACCATGAGAGATAACTGTCCAGCGGTCGTCTTGTTTGTGAGTGAGTGGAGATTCAGAGACAGTATTCTAGTTCCCAGCAGAAGAGTTGAATGTAGGTCCAGCTAATAAAGCAAAGAGAGGTGCAGGTCTCCAGAGAGTTGATTCGAACCCGCACCTAGGAGAGTGGCATATCTCTGAAGAGCCTTGCGTGGCATTCGTCTCGGTAAGAACATAGCTAAGGAAACTATTCACTTTTACTGGGGTTGGCCAAATTCACCACTCGCCTTCAGAAGATTTAGCAGAGTAGTATCCATTTATTTTCGGATACGGTAAATTTTGGCTTTGGAATCAGACAATCCTCCTGGATTAACTAGTGTATTCACTAATGCAATAATACAGAGTGTGTTGGTGAATTAAATGGACTTAGCAGAGGTATGCCAAGATACTGAACCTCCCTAAGTATCTTAGTGAGATATAGCTTGTCACATGAGCGGGTTTACTCTGTGTTCGTCAAGCTAGGACTTTTAAATTAACTCGGGTACATTAGGCTTAGGGCTTGGTAGTTTATATAGTTTAGGCATTTCGCTGATATACAATTAATATTCAACTTGAAATAAGTGCTGGCAGGCTAAGGTAGCCTGCTGCCTATTTTGCTTCTACAGAGAAGATGTCTTCTTCTGAGAGGTCAGGATCAACAAAGATTCTTCCAACATTAGGAAATATGAGAATTCACTGAGTTTTTACAGAATAGATATGTTGGTATGGTAACAGACAATTTTACAATCACTCTGCAAATATTCACAAGTCACTGATTACGATTTTACAAGTTGTGCATGTGGTCACTACTATAGGCCTACTCTGGCGAGACTGAACAACTTACTTGTCTCTTCGCTTCCAGCATAGTTAAGTAAGTTATTCAAATATGAGGCTGTCACCACAGTATAGTAGTGACCACATATACAACTTGTAAAACTAGAATCAGTGACTTGTAAATATTTATAGAGTGATAGAACAGTTCTCCATCGAGTGAACTGCACAACCACGAAAATAGGCCCCATCGAAAAACAGTAGCTGGGGAGAGCAATGAAATTGCGATATGAGCTGCAATGAATCATAACTCTCGCATTAGCATTCAGAAATTAGGTTGAGAAACAGGAATTAGTAAGACTGCTGTTTACCTAATTCTGGAACATAGAAAATATCATCAATTTCATATTTTCCTCCAGTAGGGACTTCACGGTAATGATTTCCAGAACCGAGTGACATTTTACCAGTGGTCGCTTCAGTAAATACTGAGAGACAACAATTTCATTTCTCGGATATTGTTCTCTCGCTAGTCTACTTCTATAAATCATGGTACGATTAATCGGTACATCGTTCATTGATGGAATGTGGAAAACGTACGATTGTAACGGAAATTAGCACATGAGCATCTGTGGAATGTGAATATTTGGTTTGAAATAGTGGGTGACAAAATCATTCGTTCAGTCTTTAACGATGGCCACTAAAGTGGCGACACATATAAAACATTCCTGGAGGACGATATTCCAGTATTACTTTGCGACCTACAATGTTGTTTCAACTAGATGACTGCTCAGCACATTATACTGTAAAAGCTCGGGAAGCTTTAGATTGCTTGTACAATAGTCAGTAGATTGGTAGAGGTAGTCCAGTGTATTGGCCTGCCTGCATAATTACTCAGTCGTATTCTTCGATAGGCTTTTGCTTGTAAAAAGTTAAGTTTATAACGAAGTGTCAAAAATGCATGATTGTGTAATTCAGCGTATATCCAATGCATGCTGGAAAATTAAACCAGAAAATCATCTTTGTTGTGTTAATTCGAAGTGCTTATAAATGCACCTATGTGCATCGAAGTGGGTAACATTTTTTAAGAATCAAACAAGCTGCCATTTAGTGACAGGCAAAGGGGACAACGTTAATAAAGCACCCCAATAGTGAAAGGCGATGAGACTCACATTAATAAAGCACCCTGATAGTGCGAGGAATTGGGACTCATGTTAATAAAACACACAGATATTTAAAGGCCAGGGGACCTATGTTAATAAAACACACTGGTAGTGGAAGGCAAGGGGACTCGTGATAATAAAGCACCTCGATAGGGAGAGGCAAGTGGACTCATGTTAATAAAGCACCCCGATAGTGAGAGGCAAGTGGACTCATGTTAATAAAGCACCCCGATATTGAATAGCAAGGTGGCTCATGATAATAAAGCACACCGGTAGTGAAAGGCAAAGTGACTCGTTAATAAAGCACCTCGATAGTGGGAGGCAAGTTGACACATATTAATAAAGTACTCCGATAGTGAAAGCAAGCGGTCTCACGTTAATTAAGCACCCAGATTGTGAGAGGCAGGGGGATTCATGTTAATAAAGCACCCTGATAGTGAGTTGCAAGGGGACTCACGTTAATAAAGCAGCCTGACAGTGAAAGGCAATCGGACTCATGTTGATAAAGCACCCTGATAGTGAAAGGCAAGCGGACTCATGTTGATAAAGCACTCTGATAGTGAGTGGCAAGGGGACTCGTGTAAATATAGCACCCAGATATTGATAGGCAAGGGGACTCATGTTAATAAAGCACCCCGATAGTGAAAGGCAATGAAAGTCGTTAATAATGCACATCGATAGTGGGAGGTAATGCGACTCGTGTTAAAAAAGCATCCCGATAGTGAAAGGCAAGGAAACTCATTAATAAAGCACCCAAATAGTGGAGGCAAGGGGACTCATGTTAATAAATAAACCCCGATAGAGAAAGGCAAGTGGACTCATGTTACCTGATAGTGAGAGGCAAGCAGGCTCATGCTACACTGAGAGAAAGAATTGTTTAGTTGTTAAATCTATTTGTTTGGGTGATTTGCTTTAGCTAAACAATATTTTGTTGGTAAAACCAAGCTTGGAGTTCTCCAAGAAATTTAACTATTTCCCTCGACCAAATTATTTATTTAAACGCACTTTGTTTGTGCCAAATGTGTATTTGGTTACTATAGGACGTCAAATAAATATCTTGTGTGAACAAACAACTTGTTACAACTTGTCAACAAAATAATATTGTTGGTTACGAGTAATGTGCTTTGAACCAACAATTATTTTTCGATGGACTAAATGATTTTGTTGACGAAACTAAATCCATTTGGTTTACTTGCGGAAGATGGCAGTCTGGCGTGCGTGAGCGACAAGATGGTGAACACTGTATACCTCAACTTTCAAAATATAAGCTTGAACGACAAGTAGGATGTCTAAACTGTTAATGAGCATAATCCAAGTATCTTAATTTTAGCTATAACAATTTCAAAGTGGTTAATTAGATCGATCACAAAAGAAAATGCTATAAACTTGGAAAAACACCGCAGCTGCACGTCTCGTTCTTTGTGCTGCAGTGCGTGGCAATAATTTGGTAATATTATTTGACGTCGTTTACCATTTCGCAGACGGAAAACAAACATGTTTGAAAATAAAGCAGCACAATCGTAATTTAATATTAGCCCCAACTATTTCCTATACAAATAACAATATCAATATCATCGTAGCTCAGTTGGTATAGTTGGGGCTAATATTAAAGGCCGACCCCCCGTGGCTCAGTTGGTTGAGCGGCCGACTTTGGTGCGAGGGGTTCTGGTTTCGATTCCCGGGTCAGGCTGGGTGTTAATTTGTGTTTGTCCATTGGGTCTCAAACCTTGTCACCAAACAAATTGTCTCACGGAAATTACTGGGGTCACTCGAAATATGTCAAACCTAAAGGGGGGAATGGTTGGTGCAGTGTTGATGCGGAAGATTCCGCATCGCCGCTGCACCAAACACTTTTTACTTAAAAAAAAATAAATAAAGAAGTTGGTTAGGTCACAAATAGAAAAAGGGCAGTGTAGGGATAATGGACCAAGTCCCGGCCCGTCCGTACTTTTTTTTAAGGTCTTAAAATTTCAGAAATTTTTTAAGTTAGTAAAATATATTTTTTTAGTTCTTAAAATATTGTGTATGCATTTCATACGTCCAACGAAATATTTTATGACTACCTAAATATTTGGTACTGCTAACAAAATTCAGTTATTTGCCTCAAACAAATCGAGGGAACAAAATAAGTTGGTACGAGCGAACAAATATTTCGTTGCCTTTATACAAACAAATGATATGGTTGATTCAAACAAATTTTGCTTGCACCAACAATTTTGTTTGTTATCAGTGTAATAAAGCACCCTGATAGTAGGACTCATGTTAATTAAGCACCCTGATATTGAGAGACAAGCGGATTCATGTTAATAAAACACCCTGATAGTGAAAGGCAAGCGGACTCATGTTGATAAAGCACCCTGATAGTGAAAGGCAAGCGGATTCATGTTAATAAAGCACCCTGATAGTGAGTTGCAAGGGGACTCATGATAATAAAGCACCCCGATATTGAAAGACAAGGGGACTCATGTTAATAAAGCACCCTGATAGTGAAAGGCAAGTGGACTCATGTTAATAAAGCACCATGATAGTAGGACTCATGATAATAAAGCACCCCGATATTGAAAGACAAGGGGACTCATGTTAATAAAGCACCCTGATAGTGAAAGGCAAGTGGACTCATGTTAATAAAGCACCCTGATAGTGAGTTGCAAGGGGACTCGTGTTAATAAAGCACCCTGATAGTGAGAGGCAAGGGGACTCATATTAACAAAACACACTGGTAGTGAGAGGCAAGGGAACTCACATAAATCAAGTACACCGTTTGGTGAAATACGAGGGAACTCACCTAAATCAAGTTGTTTTACAAGTTATTGAACATATGTTTTTATTTTTTTATCCAATTAATTTTTCTCAAGATAAAACCGCCTTGTAAAATACAATTTTGAATTTTGTCGATTTCAGTGGCATCTTACAAAACAAAAAAGCAAATACAAATATTACGGTTTTTTCTCACCGGGAATTCTATTTAAAAAACAGAGATTCCTATTTACGTTTTAATAGTTGTGCCCTGTGCTCAAACCACTGGGGTGTGGCAGGGGTCAATGTGGTATCGCTAAATAGCGCGTTTCAAAAGTATTTTTTAATTTTTGAACCCCTATTTTTCCTTTACATTCCATGTGTAGATTTTCACATATTCCATTGCCATACGCACACAGCCGAATTTACACGGATGATTATATTTTCCAAAAATTTATACATTTCTGGCAGCAAGCAGCAGGAAGAAATCTCATTTCCCAAAACGTTCCGACATTCTATTCTTCGTTTTGAGCAGGCATAACATATTAGCCTTTCCTCTGTAGTTGTTTGTGCTTCACTGTTGTGTGAATTATATTACCTTCATTGACATTTGCCGCAGGCTATTTTAAGGTTTGAAATTCTACAAAGTTCTCGCATATTTTGTTTAAATGTGTAAGTACTGCTATATCCTTAAAGGCGTTCAAATGGCAAAAATGCATAATTTTAAATTTGTACGACATAATGTTCGTTTTATGGACGTTACTTGTGACGACATTTTTTACTTGTAAAAATTTTTTAGCCTCATATTTTTCCGGCAGCGGCATGTCGAAGTCAAAATTTACTAGTTACGGCAACGTAGTAATAACAAAAATCAAGCGACTTACTCAAATGAAATTATTTACACTGAATTAAGGTTACATAAGCCGTACTCTAAAAGATTTAAAAACAAACAAGGACATTCCTTTGTACTCTTTAAAAATTAAAAAAAAAAAATCAGAAAATGGTGACTAATTAATTTTTACAGCAATTTTTTTTAAATTCAAACATGTTTTCTTGTTTGTTTTTAATTATTTTAGCATATGGCCTATAATATATAATTTCTGTGTAAATTATTTCATTCCATTAATTCACTTGGTTTTTGATAGTTCAATGTTACCGTAATTTGAAAATTTTGATTTTGACATGCTGCTATGGTTAAACTATGAGAGCTAAAAATTGTTACAGGTGAAAAATGTCATCACAAGTAACATCTATAAAACAAACACTATGTCATTAAAATACAAAATTACGAGTTTTGCCATGTTAACACCCTTTATGGGCTTCGCTTGTCCACGCGTTAGAGGCTTAATAATGACGTAGTCGAAAGGGCGTCCTTGAAGCGCACATCAAATGCCGCATCACCACTTCAAGCCAAGCGAAGAGCAAGCACGCAAGCTTCGCACCGATACATTTTTACTATGGGATTTTGAGCCATGCCCATGCAACTATTTTTCGTTGAAAGTCTGTAACAAACTTCAGTGCATATCTCAATCTGAGTTTCACGTACATCCGGTTAGTACATTTTGAATTACGCTAGTCTGTAAGGGATGTTTTTACGACAATGACAATGCCGACTTTGTCTGAAGTGTGTTTTCGTTTCGTACTTTGGCAAAATGGGCGCATATGGAATAGTTTCGTGAAAATAATTCTGTTTACGAGTTTATTGCACCGTATTTTGAACGTGTGGTAGACGCCCCCTTAAATACAGCTACTGACTGTTTGGTATTATAACTTTTACAGTTTGGTTGTATTGTTAACTGAACCGTGTGTATGTTCTGTATACATGTACGCTATTTCTAGTGAATGTAGCCGAGTGTTAGAAATAACTTAGAATATTAAATAATACATAAACGAAACTTAGTATTAGCTGAAAGACGATTTAAATGTTAAAACTAGAAGAAAAAAATTCAACATACAGTTTCGGAAAAGAATGTAGTAGTATCCATAAATACAACGCAAAATTAAAAGTAGTAAATGAGTACTAAACCCCCATGAAATAGGTGTATGAAACCTGACCATAAAAATGGACGAGGACAACGAAGACAATACAAATGAACAGAGTCGAGATGTAAACACAGACGACACAACAAAGACGAAAATAACATGCTTCCTTCATTCGTGGAAACGACGTCAGTTGATATTAATTTGTTAGTTGTTAGGGGACAGTGTACTAAAAATTAACGTCAGATGTGGCAATTAATAATATTTTTTAATTATTTAGACATGGTTGTCTTCATGAGTGCTTAAGTTATCACAAACCGCCTATACACGTATATATTCATCCGATTGTGATGAAAGTTGGTGAATAAAAATATTGTAGTTCGCTCACGAAGGTTTCCGACAAAAAAAATCTAAGTATGGTGGGCAGAATGGGGTACCCATAAAATTCTGTAAAACGTATTTATGTTCTTAAAACACTCATTAATGTCCTTTATCAGTATTTTGCACCCTTTAGAATTTGCAAAAATAAATTTTTATTTCGGGGAAATAAAAAATGTAAAAGATAAGGTAATCTATCACTTTTAATATTATCAGTATTTTAATTACTGCTTGTATGAAATTTGAAGTGTCAAAAGGTTTTTAAAAATAATATTTATTTACTTTTAAAGATTTAGTTTCTGAAAATTTAGTTTTTGAAAACTTACTAACAACATTAATACATATTTTTACTGGTACTTAAGACACTTTGAAGTACAAACTTTTGCACGACATTAATTGAAAACCACGCGATTAAAGTTACGGGCAGTAGCTTGTGTTATGTATGTGTGAATTTTATATGTATATATATATATATATATATATATATATATATATATATATATATATATATATATATATATATATATATATATATATAAACCACACACGCGTGTGCGCTGTTTTTTTTTTCTGTATTCAGTGCCTGTATCATAGCAAAGATTGAATTTTTTCCGGTAGTGTGATTATTTCTTCGGTTATTTTTTTCACTGTAATTTGTTTAACATACATAAGTTACTTATTCTATTAAAGAAACGGAAAAAAATTTGTTAACAATTACGTTGCCTGACAGATGGTTTTCGATATCTCGTTTTTTCAAATGAGTATTATGTTGGGCTATATTATTCCGAGCTAGCATATACTTCATAGTCCAAAATATCAAGTAAACAGTATTTTTAATGGTTGAAAAAATTTTGCTTCATATAATTTTTTTTTATTTTGAGAGGTAGAAAGACAATTAAAATATTTATGTTACCTACTGCGTTAGATGCATTCGAAACTAGAAAGTTTAATATTCAAGTCTGATGCTTGCTGTAAATTTAGAAAAACTCTTGAGCTGTTAATTTCTCATAAACTATGTTAGAATTTCCGAATCCTGATAAGGTATGGAAGAAATAATTTTCATATTAAATATAAAATTATATTTATATGAAATTTGTATTCCATCTGTTACTTCAAGGATATCACTCCATTAAAAAGGTTGTGATACCCCCATTATAGAAAGCGACATTTCATACACTTACAAAAAATTTCCTGGTATTATTATTTTGATTTTTTAAATTATATTACTGTGTACACGATACATTCAGTAAATGGGTGTGTTAAAAATGTAGGTGTTTTTAAAACTTAACGTAAAAATTACATACGAATTCGCCGAAGCATATATTACAAAAATAGATGGATTTAGTTAGAAATGTAATTTAAAACTATTCTTACACTGTGGCCAGCAATATTAACGTATACGAAATTTATAATAAAATAAGGTTATGATGGCCGATAGTTATATATATATTTATATATATATATATATAATAGTTTGGCGTTAGTTTTTAATACAACAATCAAAAACACTTTAGTATAACAGATCAGCAAGTTGTTTTTACACTAACGTGAATTTCTATATCTTCAGTTGGGAGTGTTGGGCTAGTTTCTCACGCAACTTGTTTGTTTTATTCGACAATTGTTACTAATTTACGTGTGTAATGAATACAACTCTATACGGTTTACTGAAGGAGCTATTTAGAAGCAATAATTAGCACAGTCCGTTAAAACCGAAAAAGCATTTCCTATTTTAGGCTTGACGGTCGTTGCTAAAATGACGAAACATAAACACCACTTCAGAATAGCAATTTTTAAGTTTTAGGCCTGCTTGTGAAATAATACACGTGATTTCTGTGGGCTACTCAGTTCCACATTTTATTGCACGCAGTTTCTTGCGGATTGTTCTTCCAGTTACTGTTTATGAAGGACCTGCATCGACATCTAGTATAATTTCTTCTATGGCAGCGAAATTATTTTTCATTACAGGTTATCACGTACGCTGGTAGTTCGTTCCAGTTGTTTCGTCGTTCGGTTACCATTTGGACGAGGGTTACTTGTGGATTGAGATTTTTGCGAGTGCTTGCACGTAGGAACGTGCGAATCGATGATTGTATAACTTTGGGAGCTTAAATCACGCAATAGTCTACGGTATGCACAAGTGCGATCACTTATTTTGTTATTTATACTACAGACCAAATAAGACGTTCGCTATCCCACGATTACCTCTTTGCAATATATAAACCATGTTGCTTGTCACTAAGGCAAACGTTCATAGTTATTCAACGGAATTAACTGGACGGAATGTAGTGCTTTCCAAATTTCTCACGCTAAAACGCTTAAAGGCTGACATCATTTCTACATCTAATCGTAACCTGCGACATTCTGTACTTAGTCTTTAATGTCAGATTCGTTAAATCACTTTGAGGGCGGTACGCGTCACTCATAAGGGTACTACTAAAATAAATAAACAAAAACAAGCTCTTCGCAATTTGACACATCTGCTCTTTGTGAATTCTTGCGTGTAGCAGCCTTGTCCCAGCCAAGGCCACGCACAATAGCGGCCTGACAGCCCAGATAAATGTGGATCCTACTGCGTAACCAATTCTCTCACTCGCCTGTCTAGGGAAAATAAAATAAAACATCCTCTAACGGGACTCTTATCTTTGTGAAAGCTTTATGACTAGACCCTCGCTTCTTCTTCGATCCCACCTTTGAAAGGTAGTGGAATTACGTCACAAATAACTGTGGGTATCTCAGTTTTGCCACTGAGCCACTTGAAAAAGTGATAATCCGTGGTTAAAACAAAATAAATATGTTTGTTAAGAAACAAAAAAGTTGTAAAATAATTACTTTAGCAATACGCTACCAGTGCCGTTTACAACATTTACAGTATTTCTAATTTCAAACAAAATATTTTGTGTCGAAGGTTAAGAGTTACAGAAGAACGCAAATCGAAAGAATGCTACTAGTTACTTAAAAAGGAATGTCATATTTCGGGGCAGTACTTGTCAGTTGGGACAACTGATTATCGCACTAATATTTTTGTACCAGCTTGTTTCAGTGCTATGTGAACATATTCAGGTCTGCTTTATGGTCAGTGATCGGATCTTTCAATTTTTACACGTCACTGAAAAAAAATATAAATAAATTTAATGTAAGTTGCTACGTGAAACCATTCCTAGTTTCTAAAACAGCAAGTCGTTCAATGTTTAGAGCTTACTTACCATATTACTAGCAATAATTGAGCAATTTTAGTTTCATGCTCAAAGTTAAGTTTTATGTATATAACAGCTTTCTATTAACTTAAATTTAGCCATAATTGGTTTCGTAGGAAACACTCAGTTGAAGCAAACGAGCAAAACTATAACACATTTCTATGGCTAGTACAATTGTACGTTTTGGTTTAGAATCTCGAAATCAAATTACTGATCGAGTGATCAAATGCCTTAAAACATTGAGTGATAAGAAACTTTCACATAGGAATTATTAGCATACGTATTTGTTAGACGTTCTATGTTAGCAGAACTGATGCAGACTTATTTTGTACATTGCATTATGAATGTTCCCTGATAACTGTGATCTTTTGCCTCAACAAATTGCATGACAGGAAACGTTTACTTTAGTTTACTTGCGGAGAAACGCTTTATAATCATACAGTTAGTGCCAATTAATGCTGAAAACTAAATTAAAATTCTTAGTATACTAGTGCATCATGTTTCAAGTTTAATTATTAATGATGGTTACGCTTCTGGAATTTGTGTTTGCATTGGGGAAATACAGTAAGAATTTTATGTTTAAAACACCTTGAGTTAGAATTAAAAGATACCCCCACTAGACTACTGATAATTAGGTCAAGGAACTCCCTTTACAGAATATGTACCTTCTCCGTATTCCCTCTGCCTTCAGACGATGTAGACAAAACAGCCCCAGGCAACACGAATATTTCTTTGGAAATTTCACCTTGAAGATATCATTCCCACAACAATGGACATTCACATCACTAACAACGACATTACGAAACATTTAATACAGCACCAAACCCAACGTATACACCACACGAATTTAAATAATCCAAAAAGACGGTGAGCTGAAACTTTGCGAGTGTCATATGTAACTTCAGAAAGTCTTATATTATAATCGCACAAGAGTTTAGACGGTAGCCCACTTCATCTTATTGACAAATCACAGTCTGAATCCCCGTGGATGCTTTTGATGAACGTTGAAAAAATTCGCAAAAACGTTAAGTAACATAATATGTATGGTAAGCATACAATGTTTATTCAATATGAGTATCTTAAGTTTATTTTTGATGAGGAAATATTGCCAACTAAAAATAAATAGTATGGAATTTTTTAAATCGTGAGTAGTAAGATTACATTGGTTAAAGGATTTAAAACATGTATTTGGTTAGAAACTTTTTACTTGTTATTTTCTGTAGAGAAATGTAGCCTATCAACATGTGTATATGTTACGAAAATCAGTAAACTCAAGTAAATATTGGAAAATGATTTATAAATATGTACCAAATTCGTTGGTTCAAAAATAATTTAGCTTACCGAACGCTTAAAGAAAATGATCCCTGATTACGGTAATAAATGCACTTATATTAACAGAGATGTAAGGATGAATGTTAAATTAATTTACGATAAGGAATAACAAAGATTTTGAAGTGATCTGTCAGCAACAGCAGTTGTTTAGAGTAGTTCATTTATGAGGAACTCGGAGCACACGATAACACATCACTTGTAAAACTCGACTGATGTTTTAGAATGAAACAAAAAAATAATATAAATTATGTCCGCTGAATTTCTTAGCTTACAACATTACGCTGCAATACATAATACAAAATCTAGGAAATTAATAAATGTATTTTGAACTCGTTCGAAAAATAAAATGGAAATTTCGAATATGCAAAACGAAGGTCGCATGAAAAGTCCATCGATTACACACAAAAAAAAAGGCCGTAAGACCACCCTTTCTCGCATGGGGGCGGTCGCTAGTTGTATGTAGAGTAGGCCTACTGTTGCGTGTGCGTATCTTTGCCGCATCACAAACATGCTGGGACAGTCTGCTCTGTAACTAGCCCGTGAGCTCTGGACCACCAACCCAAGTTTTCCGTAAATACTGAGCAAGATTGTCTTCAGAATCTCTACATAGATTCCCGCTAATCACCTTGCTTGGAATGATCTCAGATGTTGTGCTCTTGTGTTTTGACCTCCGTACTTTTGTTGCAACATACACAACGAAGCTAAATAACGTCTATGCAGTTATTGCTTCATTGATTTTTATTGCTTGGCGTAAGCTCATGTAACTCAATTTCAACAGGCTCGTCGAAATCTATATGTATTTCCATGATATTTAGTTTGAGTACCTAATATTATGTTATGCTTTATAAAATATGTGTTACATAAGTACAAAATTTTAAATCACGAATTTGTTGTTCGTGAGTCTTGTGACAAATATTTTAATCATACACATATCCTGCCAAACCGCAGAACAGAGAACTCTGGTCAACTTGCATGAGTGCTTCGAAGTGGTATTTAAAGACCGGTAACGTTTGTGCAGCCATTCCAAGTTTTCCATGTTTCTATGAAGTAGGAATTCTGGCAGTTTTATATGGCTAAATTAGTCGTTTTCGTGGTAATTTTTAGATATGATCACCCTCGCGCAAAATATTTAAAGTGGTGCAGATATGTGCACCACAAACGTATCTATAATATATTCTAATGGTAGGAGTATCAACCGGATTCTCGCAGAGACATATTACCGACGAGAAGATTTCATGTCAGTTCAGTGACTTACGCCTGGAGAGATGTGATGCGTATACTGTGTCATCTTTACCGTTTCCTCACTTACAAGCCTCAAACGCGCAAAATATCGTTCACCCAGATGGCCATCTTAGCAAATAATCGACAGCGAAACAATAAAAAATTAATATGGGGTGTTTTGACAAAAAGCAACGGTTCACGTGAATAACGCAGTTAACTTAACAATACTCAACAAAAGTTTTTCATAAATTATAATAGAGATATAGTGATATAGCGATAGCTTTGGTAATGCAATAAATTTCACTCTTGCCTTACAACAGCCACACGCTCAGTTTCCAGAGATGAGTACGTTTGATCGAGGGGTAAAAACTGCAGGAGAAGATCGCTAAGATGATAAGGAGCAAAAACATTATAAGGTCATACGGTTGGAAATGCATGGTGACGATGATAGAAGGTATTTATTAATTCATCCTGCCTGTACAGTACAAAACATTGCCAGGCATGATTTGGTAAGACCGTCGTTAGACAAGGTGTTTCCAAGTGGCATCCCAGGTCTCTAAGCTTGCGTGTATAATACGCAACAGCGACTAACGCACACGTTCAAATGTTCTATCTTGCAACCGAATGATGTCACAGACAGCATTAATGCGTTATTCCAGTGTCTGTTCATCCAGGATGGGCTCGGAATATACAACTTGCAGGTAGCCCCACAGACTGACACTTGTCTGGTGTTGTTCTCAGGTGTACTTGCGATCATTGAAACCTATATAGTCAAATACATTTGATCTCCACCTCCAAGTAGTTGTACCTACTACGGCATGCGTTTCCGGTTGTATGGCCATATGACTTGCTTCACTCATTATCTTCTCAGTGATCGTCTCTTGCAGATTGTTCCCACCGTGTAAAATCATTACGTATAAAAAGTGTTTTTTAACCTCCGCCAGTAAATAAGTTGCCTTAGAAAGAAATATTACAAGCCACTTATTTTTCAAAAAATTACTTTGTGCCGCATTCATGTTAGAATATAAAACAAATCATTTTACATTATTGTTGCTGGGTTACTCGATTTATAAAATATCCAACTCACTACGTGAACTAATGTGTATGTACAACTATTTAAAGCACATGCACTAAACCGTATCTTACTTGGCTCTCGAAGATGAACCTGGCCTAATGCAACACCTTAGCGGCTCCTGTTGCAAAGGTTGCCATCAACACAACTGCGAATAACATAAACAACGAATTTCATACAGCTATTGAAACGTACATTTACAAGAAATCCTAATATTGATTTTAACTGTTTGTTTGTTTTAGGTGCAGGGTGTGTGGAGCACAGGATACATTCCAACAGGAACGAGATTCGGACCTCTGGTTGGAGAAGTATATGCCAGAGATGCTGTGCCGAGCACTGCCAACAGGAAATATTTTTGGAGGGTGAGCCAAGTGAAGTTTAACACAAGAATTTTCTATGTTTTTATTCCCTGCAAAACCAATACACTTTTTACACAATTTATCATACGTGTGAGTGTTTTTTCAAACTTGCTTGAACGTTAATAGTCTGCGTGTTTAAACTCACTGAATATTACTATTCAGCACTAGAAATTATTGTTACTCATACTTTTGCATCAGTGACATACGAGTAGGCCTACTGTAACAATAATGATATTTATAAATAATAACAAATCAAAATGTTTACTGACTTGGAGAAACTGAAGTTTATTTCAAACTTTGCATATACTTTGATTAATAATAAGAGTAATGTTTGAAAACATTAGAATGAACATTACTTAAAAAAAGTATCCATTATCTATACAACTCAAATTTTCATACAGAACATATTAATATTTAATAAATATCCAAACTATTTCTGAAGTGATTGAAACGTAGGCATTCAGTCTCAGAACGAAGAATAAATTGGCAATGATCACTCTAAAAAAATTTTGTAAAATTTACAAGGGTATTCTTTGTACTTTCACAAGTCCTTGTAAAATTACAAAGAATACCCTTGTAAAATCATTAGTTCATGAAATTACAAGCGTAAATTTTGTAATACTACAAAGGAATTCCTTGTACCTATACCGACAGTTCCTGCACAATAATTTATTTTGTAAAATATGACAAGGCACTTCTTCGTAGTTGTACAAACTTTTGTAAATGTGGAAAATATTCCTTGTAAAATTATTAGTTTATAACGTTTAAAGGATTTTGTTTGCTGCAAAAAAACATAGAAAAGAAACAAATGTGTAGCCTACGAAAATCGTAAGTTCACCGGAAATTACTCATGCAAAGATCACAACCTATGAAAAGCATTTTCTGGAGTAAAGTAAATATTTATATTAATTGCGTGCTTTAAAAGGAATAATTATTACTGAACTTTATATTGAATGCATATAAATAAATGAAGATCAATCAGTATGTAGGTAACGTTGGTCTAGGTGTAAGATACGTAGATTTTAAGCGTGGGTGAGTGGTTCGAAACTTAGCACCTCCTGAGTTTTTTTATTTTTTCAAAATAATCTCTTGTTTACGTCCTTTATTCAAAAGTTATTTGATAAATAAATTCAGTGTTATTTATGAAGTTCTATGAACATTAAAAATATTTTTTTCCTTATTGAAAGTACAGCTACACATACTTTGTATTTAATTACAAGGATAACCATTATAGTTTTACAAGGAATTTCTTTGGCAACTGGGTTTTCAAGGCTTTTCTTTGTAAAAGTACAAAAAAAAATTTTATAGTGTGGTAATAGGGTATTGCGGGGGAAATAAGATTTAATATTCATTTTCTAAGGACTTACTGCTACAAATTTCACTTTTAAGCTATTGTAAATATATCGTCACCGGTTAGCAGTAAATTTTACATCTGGGAAGACGGCAATAAACTACTCGTTTGTACTCTATATCTAGTGAAGAGAAAATTTAGATTGTTATGTGTATGTTGTGAACAATTATTTAGACGTCTTGAAGTGAGCGTGTTACATAATATATTGGCAAATTCATGCGCAAATATTTTGTCTTTGTGTTAGTAATCCTTCAGTTGCTTGGTACCGCCAATCGTGAACTGGTCACTCAGGAAAAATAACATTTTCTCACTAAGTTGTCATAAACTTTTGTCAAGTATTACACTTGTATATCGGTATCAATGTTTTCTGTTGATTTCAGTTATTCTATTCTGTTTTGATTTATGTACCACGGTCTCTTAAGAATGGGTTCATTTCTTACGATAGTAAGAAATCTTATTTGCAGCGAGAGACTGACAGTGTAGCGAGAGATAGGGGATAGTCAATCGTACCGAGACACAAATGTCAGTCTAAGCGATGGCGCAAAATTCAATGAAAAAATGTTATCTGTTTTAATTTACAATTCATGTATAGGTAAATTTATAAGATAAAACAAACAACAGTTGTTTTTCTGTAATAAGCCAGTGATGTCATTCAACTTATCACTCTTTAATCAAATATGCAAACATATTGTTGAAAAGCAAACAACATATTCAGGAAACCTTCAAAGATAGAATTAAAAACAATACGCCAAACGACATGTGACTACGTAAGCGTATGTCTTTATAATTGAAAATAACATTTGAATCTGATAGAAAAAACTGACAACGTAGTGTTTTTGTCAGTCTAGATGTAGACCCACCGAACACCATACTAGTCATAATTTTAATACTTCACAATAATGATTTAGAATTGTATAGTTTTATCTCTTTTGCTCCTGACCAGCAAATTTAATTTTTATTAAGTACATTACATTCTAATTTACATGTTTTGTCTCTTTATTTTTCAGGTGTACAAGGACAATGAGGTGTATTATTACATGGATGGTTTTGATACGAAGAAATCCAACTGGATGCGATTTGTGAATCCAGCTTACTCTTCTGAATCTCAGAATCTTATAGCATGTCAGTACAAGGTACGACAAACACCTGTTCCAGAAAAATTATTATTTTTTAAACACTTGCTGATGTTTAATATAGATAACGTCAGTTTGATTGTAAGTTCAATGTATCTTTTCCTTTCCAGATATTACAGTTTCCCCTACATTCTTACGTTCATGCATTCTTTACTTCGTTACACTTACGTCCGCCCTCTGTACAATTAAACGTTTATGTTTACAGCTAATTTCTTCCTTTAATTCACTTGAAATATTATTTTTGACGGCGTTTATAGTATATTTCGTATTGCTTCCTCACTTCACTCAAATTAAATTATTTTCTTATTATAACGATTCTCGATGTCGATGGTTGGTTGGTTGTCGTGTGGTGTAGGGTAATAAAATTGAAAATATTTTTTTCTGTCAGACAGTCCTAATATTGTGTGTCTTCTTCGTAACCTTCTCGTTGATTATTTTTTAAGTTCGCTGACGTTTCAATATTGCTCAAGGGAAATTATATATACGTCTAGGATTTATCTATATTGTTTCAGCAACATAAAATTACGACACTGCCATCATGTGATTTTTTTCTCAAGAGATACAGTTTGTTGATATTTGTTTACCCTCGTGCAATTTTGTATCACGTTCCTTCAGTGAACCAGAACATTTGTGGCGTGATAATTCATTAAGGTTTGGCACTCTGCATAATGAACAGTATTAAATCTCTCGCCTCCCACTTAGGCGACCCGGGCTCAAACCAGGTGGGTTCGGACGCAGTATTTTCACACTTGGGAACCGTGGAGAACGTTGCCGTTGGCCGGCGGGTTTTCTCGATGAACTCCCGTTTCCCTTACCTTTCCCATTCCGTCGCTGCTGCACACTTACCTCATCTCATCCATTTCTCCGGTGGCCCACCCTTCACCTAGGCCTTCTACCGGCATTTTGAACCTGCCACAAGACAGGAAACGCGTAGTGGTTGTCAATATATCTGTCAGCCGTAATTTAATGCTGCTGTTGTAAGGCTTCGTTGGAACATAGGTGTTTTCTAATAGGAGACAGGGTGATACAAAACGCTATGTTTCCTAACAAAGCTTTATAATTGGAGTTTAAGTATGCCGACAAACTTCATTCATGCTGTTTCATTTATATACAGTTATTTCATACAATACATGTTTTGGATCCGTTTAAATACGTAACATTGCCCGGCCAACTGCCTGTTTCTGTTTTATCATTATTTCGTTGTTTACACATATAATTCAAGAACATTAAAACGATCCTCTGACTAACATAGTATTTGTAAAGTTAAACATTTACGTTTTTAAGTTTCTTTATTAATAAATACGTACATTTTCAATATGGTATAAACGTTTAATTGTACTGTTTTCATGCTAAGTACCAGAAATTGTTTATTAACAAAGCAAGATACCATGTGTTTATCGTGTCTGTCGTCAGAAAATTTTAGTAGGATACAGTGCAACAGATATTTTGACTTGTATTGCTGCAATACGAATACTAAATCTTGTCGTTGTGACTCAAGCAAATTGTATTATTTTTTTATTTTTTAGATGAACATCTACTTTTACACAATAAAACCTATTCTGCCAAACCAGGAACTTCTAGTATGGTACTGTAGAGAGTTTGCGGAAAGGCTTAACTATCCACTCACAGGAGAACTAATGCTTCAGAGGATTCGTAAGTATAAATATATATCTGTAATCGTTATGTTATAAGCTATTACGGCGCTATTTAAGTGCTCTCCAAACTTGTATTAATCAGTAGAAAAAATATTTTAATGTAATATCTGTCTTCAACATTCCAGATTAACGACAAGTTTTCACTCATTTCATTGTAATTTTGAGTCACATTGTATTAGATGTATTACAAGCCACATAAATATAGCTATTGGATAAAGTAACAATGTTGCTGCCTCTCATTATGTGTCCATTTTACCGTAAACAGTCTATTAAGAATATTTATTTTGAAATTATTATATACATTGAATGCCAATTCTTATTGCAGTTTTGGAATAGGTTATTTGTTAAATCAGTTTAATAAATTTAAACATTTTTGAAGTATAAGTAGGCCTGCTGCATTATCTTTCGGTGTCATAAAAGGTGAAAGAGGTGAAAGTTTCTCATAGAAACAACATAAAATTTTAATTAAAAAACAGTGAGTGTTATACATTAATTTATTCAGTAATAATCAAATTATCTGAACACTTTACCACCGAACGATCTTTATAAGATAGTAATACTGTAGTATTCAATTATTAAGAATCGTCGCCATGATGTAGAACGTTTTAGTCTATAAATGTATTAATGTCGTAAGTTTTATGTATGAAGACCTCATGATTAAATAATGATAACTATCATTCCTGTAGTTTTCAGCTTAGGTGTAATAAAGTATGTCAAATCTGAACAAAAGCGTTACATAAATGTATAATTTACTGTGTGGTTGAAAATAAACTACCTTTTTTATAAGTAAGTATTTCTTTTTTAATTTACCCGTAGAATTTTTTTACATCGACTGTCTTACATTGTGGGTTATAACTATTTACTCCCGAGAGCTTCAAATAGTTTTGGAAATTTCGCATAAATATTTTCCTGAATATTATGAAAGGAACAAAAACGCAAGAAATATTGACGCAAATGATAAAACTAAAAAAAAGTACTGCATAAAATTACTAAAAGAACAGGTTGCTATGATAACATTGTAGTTTCTTCCACATCATTGAAGCTACATCAATGTAACTTGAATGCAAGTAAAAATTATAATTAATTAATACCAGAGATTTTGTTATCTAGATTACATGTCAATAGCCAATGGTTCAAAGATTCTCACTTGTTATTACACGCATAAACTACAAAATAAATGCCAGGCCTCACATTTGGTCATTCATAGTTGCAAATTTAAAATAACGTCGGGAGCAGTAGTGGCACGTCTTGTTTATGACAACAACAAAATAAAAATTAAATACATTTCATTATCATCACTTTGTATTCAACGTATTAACTACTAACGAACAGGGTTTGTTAGGTAGATAAATATAATCTATGTGTTCAATTGTATGACCTACGGACTGGGTTTTCCAAATTTGAATTTAGGATAAGATATTACTGCGTATTTTTATGAAATTTTGGATTAGTTTTCAAGCCAGGCACTTGTTCCTTTATTGGTTATTTTACATAAAAATGCGTCGGTTAGTAAATCAAAGCAATATCATGTCACCATCAGCTCGTACTACAAGTAGCTAAAAATGGAATTATGTGCAACCTATAATCTCCTTTCAGTATGTCACTGAAAATGCACTCAAGTCATAGAAGTAAGAATAAGTTAATTTAATACAACCTGTAAATAATTTGACTTATTTGGATAACAGTTCAGTCACTGAAATATACACTATCACATACACAAAATCCATAAGTCCGGCTTAGCATACAGCTTATATTAAGGCTTGCAGGGTGTTAAATACACTTATGTGTTACTTTTTGAGTTATCGTATGCTTTAATTTAGTGTGTCTGCCAAATGTGAGATATTCCGTTGTTTTCTCAGACTGATGTGAAATGGCCACATTTTTTGTCAAAAAATTGCTTTAAAAAACTTCATGACATCCATTAAATTAGTAAATTTTTACTCGAGCGTTTCAAATCAAATAATATTTTTGCTCAGTTCGCTACTAATACTCGCACTTATTCTAAATGACGTTAATAAATATTAGATACTGAAGGGTCTACAATCCCCTTTTGACTACGCATATTTTGCAATTCTTGCCATCTTTCAATTGTTTATCCTTGCGCCATCTCTCTTCTGTACCTGAAGAGTACTAGAGCAAATTACAATTAAATATTTACGTTCCTGATGGGTGGTTAGTTTCTCAGTTGTTTGTTACATGAATTTTATTATCTGGTTGTCTTCATTGGCGGGCATTAATATTGAAAAGCTGTACACTCATTACTATCGAAATACATTTAAAGTTTATTTTTTGTAGATGATGTGCCTTCTCGTTTTACAGTTCGTAATTCACGTTCTTTTGTGCTTCAGGACAACAAGTTCAGCAGTCGAATGCAGTTTCTACATCGGTGCCCACAGCCAACTGTGCTTCTACCACATGCACCATTGCAAGTGATGCACCCAGTGATTTCACCAACAGAGACTTATGTCATCATTCGTACGAGCCCCGTTCCACTCAGTTAACTCCTACTGATGGATCGGTCAGGTCTGACGAAGGTTACCATAGTAATGGCTACCATGAGGACGGTTTCACGCCGCTTGAAGACAGCAGTGATTCAGACAGTGACAATAACTACGTTCTCGACTTCAGGTAATACTCACACCATATACATATCAGTTTAATTTTACAGGGACCGTTTTAGCGCCTTAATTTTTAATTTAAATGTATGTTTTTGTTACAGTAAAAAACCGACAGAAAGTGTTGCTTGTCCAGCTGCTGAGCCATCAGACGTGCAGAAGAACGAGTACCGTAAAGTAAAAATTAAAATTACCAAGGCGTACCACTATAAAAACAAAAGAGAATGTGCAGAAAATGAGGAAGTTAAGAATGACGCTCCCGTGAGTTCAACAGAGCCAACAGATCCACCATCAACATCAATTCCTGTAGCATCATCAAACAGTACAACTGTAATCGTTATAGATTCACCTTCTTCCCCTCCAGCAGCAACTCAAATGCACAAACACTTTTACGAAAATGACGTTGTCATAAATCAGAAAAGTACAATCGGCAGACATAGTCCACCAACGAGTATTCTGGAGAACATTCTGACAAGGAATAGGACAGATACGAACAACAACAGTGACGAGAACAAGGACATGCAGAAACCTGTTAATACCAATGCCACACCACCGCCGTCGTCTCCGACAGAGATGGCCTACTCTTACAAGAAATCACACAGGTACAACGTCGTTCCTTGCAGTCCGGACTCAAGTTCAAGTACAACACACCCTGCTGCACCATCCCTTCCTTCCACGCCTCCGCAACCCCAGCCTCCTCAGAATTCTCATCTGATGCTTCCATTGCTTCTGTCCAATAGGCCACCACTCCAGTCACCTCGCACACCCTCCCCCCAGCCGGTCATGTACTCCAACCCTTACCATCACTCGACGGTGACGCACCAAGACATGACGTACATGAGCAGCAGCTCGCCCGTGTACAATAACCACCCCTCGTACACGTACAACATGTACTCCCCTCACGGAGGCAACGTGCTGCAACATCACCAAGCCCAACCGCTGCCGTCACCCACATCCACCTACCCATCGCCGATACACGCGGCCGTTCCGCCACATCTCATGAGCTTGCAGAATGTTCCGCCTAGTAACCCACACCAAAGTCACCAGACGCTGACACCGCTGTCGCCGCGTAGGCCATCCCCGCAGAGTTCCTTGTCTCCGGACGGCAGCTCGTGTCCCACCAGCCCCAACAGCCAGGGATCTAGGGGCTACAGGTCGCTGCCCTACCCTCTTAAGAAGAAGGATGGCAAGATGCACTACGAGTGCAACGTGTGCTGCAAGACGTTTGGCCAGCTGTCCAACCTCAAAGTGCACCTGCGCACACACTCGGGAGAGCGGCCTTTCAAATGCAGTGTCTGCACGAAAAGTTTCACACAGCTGGCCCACCTTCAGAAGCACCACCTTGTGCATACAGGTATTTAATCTCTTTATTTACGATTTTTAATGATATTATTCCACATTCAGAACTTTGTAGAATTTATTTTGACAAAAATAAAGTAATATATTTTGTTTTGGTTTGCAGCTGATCAGCGTTTCTCCCTGAATACAGCCAAGTTTAATAAGATTTTCTACAATAAAACTACACCTACTGTAATAGAGCACTATTTTAAAGTAAATTAGCTACATATCAAAACATATTTTGCGTATGAAATAAATTACTTTTATGGACTTAACGAGTTTACTTCTTGCACCATCCAAACAATCACAAAGGTGTTGTATTTTCGTACGTGTGTATTACACTATTTTTTTTTATAAGCCAAAATATTTCAAGCTTAATGGCAGTTACTGTATCGGAATGCACATTAATATAACGTGATTGAGAAAACCTTACTATGCTTTATTTGCTTGTTTACGAGCAATTGTCTAGATAAAGATTAAATTATTACATTTAAGAAGATTTATTTTGTGTATGCGAATTAACGATATAGTCATTCGCGTATTTACTTATTCAAATATTAATAAATTAAAAACTGTCTCGCAGAAAACTATATAGGCTTACACATATTGTACAAATGTGAAATGAAACATTGACCCTATATTTTTTCGAGTAGTTTGCAATGTACTTGTATTTTTATATAATGTTCCTGAACTTCTCTTCATCGATTAATAAGTGGATAAGTAACCAGTTTGGTTGACGAAGCACCAATTTAATACTCGTAAATTTAGTCTGAATAAAATATGTTAGATAGAGCTTTTATAACATAACAGAAGCTTATTTTTTTAATACAGGAGGCAATAATTCCTGAGATGGCAGTGGACAAGTATAACTAGTAAATTATGTATATATGAGACGGGAGGTGCAAAAATTATCTTGTCCAACGTACATGGTTTCGACGACACAAATAGGAAAAACGGATAGTAAGAATTTAAACATAAATAACCCATGTGTTTTGGCTGATTAAGTAGATTAGGCCCATCTGCTGACAAGACAAAACATTTTAGAAAAAAAATGTCTAAATAGTGAGTTTAATGAACATATTTCGGAAAAGGCGAGTTTTGTTTACAAACAATGGATTAAATAAGTTTTTCAGGTAACTGATCGTACGAAGGATGTTGTCGACATTACGTAAAACAATATTTACAGAACCAAATTATAAAACAATTGTAATTTGGAATCCTTATACTAGAATCAATTTTAATAATCTAATTAATTTTAATAAATTAATTGTGCTAATGTCTTCGTCTGCACTGAGCAGTTTCAGTCACACAGTAATGGCTGCATCATCCCCACTTGATATGTTGACAGGAGCTGGGAGAGGAGTCGGCCATGGTTTTTTTATAAACCATCCCAGCACTCACATGGAGCGATTTCAGTAAATAATGGAAAACTGAAATCAGGTTGGTCGGAAGGTGTGAATCGAACCCGGGAGTCGCGCCAATTCGCTCGGTTTGGGTCTATCAAAAGCATGGAGTCAACAATGGGTAGTGCGTTTATGTGATTTTACTCTACTTCGTACGAGAATATCGCAGGATTAAATAATTTATGAAACCAAAAATAAATGTGAATATACCAGATAATGTAAACGTCCATCTTCACAGGAAAGATGCGATGCGTGGAGTTTATTTTTTAGCGTGTGACTAGAATACATTCAAAATACATACCATGATGTGTACTGATCCGGTTGAGAGTTGACCAGGTCTTATTAGGTAGATCAAATCCTTGTGGTTAGTTTTGAACACAGGGAAAGTTCTGACATTCAAGTGGAGCTGCAGTAGTCCATTATTGCAAACATTCGTGTTGTAAGTTGAAAT
Source organism: Medauroidea extradentata (assembly GCA_003012365.1). Lineage (NCBI taxonomy): Eukaryota > Metazoa > Arthropoda > Insecta > Phasmatodea > Phasmatidae > Medauroidea > Medauroidea extradentata. The sequence goes on along the minus strand of PNEQ01127194.1, from coordinate 95,066 downwards.
TATGCACCGTATTTCTTGCAGTTCTAACACGGGGATTTCTGGATCGAAATCTATCGTTTACAGTACTTTGACTGTCTTCATTAATTGTCAGATGGACATTTGTAGCAATTTATAGAACTCTAGCAACAGAGCACTCTTCTTAGATGTGGCTCAAAACTGGTAACCAAATAGTGAGGGTAGATTTTATTTTTATAGTATTAGACATAATGCGTATGGTATGGTTTATTCGCGAATCTGCCAATTCTGTATTGCATATATTCAGCCAAACTGGAAACCATAATTCTGCAGTTTAGAAGACAAATAGATCAGAAGTTCGTAAGATTGAAGCTGAGGAACCCCAGGGGGTACCACACAGTTTAGAGAGGATATATGTTCCGTACTGAAGTTTAGCTGTGCTTCTCTTGAGATGTACTTTAAAGAACAATGTTCTCTCAAGTGTTACACCTTGGTATTTTGGCTATATGTTGTAGGCAAGTCGAGTTGTTAAGAATTGCAACACCAAGTTCTCGTTGAGACAATTTGTTATTGATTTGGAAACATGTAACTTCAGTTGTAAGCAAACTTGGCTTAAGTCTCGACTGACGAAAAAAATATATAAATTGATGAGATCAGCTGAGTGTGATTTCGTTTTTTTTTTTTTCATAAATTTGTCTTGGACTGTAAATACCCAATCATTAGCATATCCAAACCGTTTAGAAAAATTTTCTGGTAAATCACGTGAGCTACACCAAGGCATATGTGGAGAGCTGCAAGTAGAGCAACGGCAGAACTTCTGCTTTGCAGAGAGCCGCATTGGTGTAGTGGCAAGAAAGCTCGCTCACACTATGGTGATTCGAATTATGTTCCTGGTGGGAAAGGTGACGGACGTAGCTGTTGGCCCTGTGTCTTTTCCAACTCATCTTTTACTTCATCTTCTGCAACCGGAATATAGGCCACTCTCAGTAGAATGAGCATTTTACATGCACTAGCAAAAGATGATTACTACTAAGTTACGTACAACTTTTTGCCTCCGAAACGTTAAATTTTAATAATTATGAAACTTACAGGCCCTACACTGTGTTGATTACTTGCATGACAATGTTTATATTGGAAAGTTAGATACTTGTATAAACTTACAGAAAAGAGATATTCAACTTGGTCTCAAAAGTGCTTATTTAACAGCATGCAACGTTTATTCCTTGACTTCATAACCGTATGATGCTTGTCATACTCCCGAGAAACTTAACACAACAAAAATTTGGTATCATAAATATTATTGAGCGGGCAGATAACTAAAATAACACTGGGGTAAGATGGATATTTGGTTCATTCTAATGTAAGAAACTACGTAGCGTACAATAACACCAACTCTTGCTCTTCTAAGCTTGGCTGTATTCCCGGCGAATTCTAACCCAAATTACCTCCTTTGGAAAATACTGTCGGTAACTATCATTGTTGTTCAGGTTTCCTTAACGTCTGTATTTTAGATCATGTTGCTTGTTGATATATTTTACTACCCAAAAACATCATGCTGAGTGTGTTAAAAAATGTTCTGAAATTTCTAGCTTGATTTTATTTTTATTTATTTTCAGGAGAGAAACCTCACCAATGCGACATATGCAAAAAGCGGTTTAGTTCTACGTCTAACCTGAAGACACACCTGCGGTTGCACTCCGGCCAGAAACCTTATGCTTGCGACTTGTGTCCTGCGAAGTTCACTCAGTTTGTCCATCTCAAATTACACAAAAGACTGCACACTAATGAACGCCCGTATACCTGCCAGGGCTGCAATAAGAAGTACATAAGCGCAAGTGGACTCAGGTAAGGGTAGTCAGTGTGCTTTGCATGGCGACCTTTAAAACAATAGAAAGTCACCCATTCATGTTGTCACAGCTTTACTACCAGAAGTATGACTTAAGCGTTAAGTTTCAGTAACTTATACACATACGCTTATCTGGTGACCACCAATAAGTGACCGCTTGAATAAGAATTAAATCGTTGATGGCGGTATAGTTTCAAATTCCTTTTTTTAATCATCTTATTAAATATTAGTTTGGAGGGAAAAATTATTATTCCTGAATACTAACAAATATTTCTTTAGAAGTATTTATCTGGCACTATTGATCTTATATTTTGTAGAAAAGGTATTCCATTTTCCGGAAATATCCTTATAAACGGCCTGCATCATACTTGTCCAGTAATATTCAATTCTTAGCCATTACTGCCATTCCTGAGTACAAATATTTAGTCTCCTTGTACTATGTAGATTTTAAGTACACTTTCACTATACATTTTTTGAAAGTTGTAATGAGTAATGCTGTTGTATTTTATGTTTTAGTTTATTACTATTCGAACCACTTGATATATTTTTACATTTAAACTAATATCCTGTGCTCAATACTGATTAAAATTACGTTTTTCGTTTCAAATAATGAATTATATTTTTCAATATCTGTATGAAAATGCTAATTTCCTTTTATTATAATATGTCCTCAAATTGTAACTTTTTCTTGTGATGTAAGTTGTATAAAATAATTGGCACATGTTACACGCGGTACTAGAAAAAATACTGCACGCCACCTACCACCATATCATTGCCGCCCGGTTATTGCAACTGTGAGACGATTTGCCAGAGGCAACGAATCACCTCCCAACAGAAGTAACGTATATATAAATATATTGTTCTGTCTCTAATAGTTGCAATCTATTCATGGATTTTTATGCTTCTGTTTACTTTTCTTCGTCTTTCAGATTACGGGTTATCCTTGCTCCATATGTCTAGCATAACATTTACCATACGCCACATGTTTAGAATTAATGCATTGGTTAGGTGACGTGTCTGTTGATATAATCATAAGTACATGATTGTTTAGCGAATTTATCTTGTAATTGTAGATAGTGAAAACGAGCGGAGTAAAAGAGCCGTTATTTTGTAGTAATATAAATAGTGGAACTGATTTCCTTAAAATGCATTCCAGCAAATATAATTGCTGACATTAATACAATTATAGCCTAACATTACAGCGTATAATATAAATGCAACGATACAGGGCCCCTAAGAAAATATTCGTATACATAACTGAGTCAATATTCCAGAAGTACGTGTCTGTGAAACTGAGTTAGGTAATTTGCCGAAGCAGACTAAGCTACTTAACAGTAGGGCTTAAACAAATAATTAAATATTATTTGTAAAAATATCTTAGGGTCTTAATTTCCGGGGAAGTGGAAGAACGCGAACGTCCTGAAACAAATCTCTGTAAATTTATGAGCGTTTAAGAAAATGATTGAACAAACATTCGTAATAATAACCCGCGAAACACATTTATACTAGAGTGATGACTTTTGGTATGTTAATTGGCGTACATTTAAGAGTGTGTGGTAGATAAATTAACGTTGAAAACATTAGTTGATTTCTACACTTTTTTCAAAGCCTATATGGATAAAATATTCAATGACAATCATAGATATTGGTATTTGTAAACTTTATGAGTAAATATTTATCCAGAATTACTAATTCGTTACACGTGATCTCTTGCGTCGCATGTTAAATGCACGAGGTTCCGGCATCAGAGATGGTACCTCAGAAGTTCGTAACACTGGAAGCAATTTTGGCTAAAACTATTGCCCAGGATTTATATTGTTTAACTTTCGCAAATTGGTTTAAAAAACCTACAGTTATTGAATAATACTTTTAGCGTTGAATTATATACCACGCCCTTAAAGGCGCCGCTTACTCGCGTGTTATAGGCTCAAAACCGACGGAGCCATAAGGGCGACGTTGATGCGCTCTTCGAATGCTGCGTCGCCACTACGAACCAAGCACTGGACTATCGTGCAAAATTACCGCCGGTCCATTTTTACTGTGGGACACTAAGCGGTGACTATTGTAGCAAGTTCAGTGCACGTCTCAGTCTGAGTTTCACATACATCTGGTTAGTACATATTGAAGAACGGCAGTCTGAAAAGTTCGTTTATAGCAGTTTTGGAGTGTTTAGTAACAGTGCTTTTAATGGGAATGATGTCTTAACACTGACATTTTGACCGTGTACTATGTGTGTTTTCTTTTCGTACGTTGTTTACAAATACATTGCACAGCATTTTAGTCGCCTGGGTACGCGGCGCGCTAAGTCGCACATCCAACCATGTTGCTTGATGCATTGATGGTATAAGTGATTTCCTATTGTTGTTGTGTTTGTACTCTATTCGGTTCGACTCCTTCTGCCTCTTCACATAACCAAAGACTCGTTACGTAAAGCGCAACCTCATTTTTCCCTAGTCAGCGTACTGTAACATTTATTTTAATTTTAAAGAATTCATTTAGTTTTCCTCAAAAACTAAGTATCTGACTCTTTCTTTTACCTAGACTACTTTCTTCTTAGTTTTTATCATTGAGCCCACGTGGAAATATCCTCGTTCATGAACTACCTGTTTTCTTCACTGTACAGAAACGTAGGTAAATCTACCTGACAACTAAATGGTAATAAAGTTTAAAGATGCAAATGTGCACGAAAAATTTATTTTCCTTCACATAAGTTAAAATTGCAGCACTGTACAGTAAAATTAACATACATAACAGTTAAATTTCACGAATACTACAGAGATAATTGTCGTACGACATACGCAGGTTCGAGAAACCAAAATGTTAGTATGAATATGAACATAAGTTTACGAAGTAGCATTATTAGAAAACTCCTACTGGTACAATGGTTAGAATAGTGGTACACTATTGTAAGGTGTATGGCTTCGAATACAACTACACCCGAAATTTTAATATAATTAATTAGGTTCGACATATATAGTAGCCATTTAGGAGAGAAAAATGTTCAAACACACCGATTTTATTTAGTCTCATTTTAACTGCTACGTCATTTTTCTATACGTTTATCAGGAAATAATTCACAATTGTTTGGGAATATTTTTATTAACTTCTTTCAATAATAGTAAGCATTTATTTAGTTCGTGCAGTTAAGCCAGTACTGCGCACATGGGCATTATTTTTCTATTACATATAAGAGTAATTTTATTCCCTTACACACAAGGACATTTCACTTCACCTTTTTATTGTATACATAAAATAAATATTATTGCTGTAGTGGCCAGCAATTCAAATATTTCTCTTTCAGCATCACTTAATTATTAACATTTAACTTTATATACTTTTCAATAATGTCTGGGAGGCTGCGGTTGGCGCAGTGGCTGAAGCACTCGCCTTCCGTCAAGGCGATTCGGGCTAGATTCCCGGCAGGGTCAGTTCCCGGATTTTCGCATGTGAGAATGCCGCTGGTTGTCGGATTTTCTCGGGGATTTCCTTTTTCTCCCACCCTTTCATTCCGACGTTGTTCCACACTTGCATCATATCACCCCTCACCAGCTCTAGAGATCTAAATGCTAGTGGCTGACCAAAATATCATTACTTCTAACACACGTCAGGTGCAATTTCTATAATAAATTAGTTGACTATGTTCTTACTGCATTTCTTCTGAATCTGCATGTGTGTTACTACACTGCTGACGAGTATGCAGTCACTGACCTCGTATTTCAAATCTGGCGAGTGTCATGCCACCATCGGCAGATAACATTAACCCAGCAGCGAACAATTATCAGAAGATAAGGTATGGAGATATCGACCCGAGGTGGTCAGCGATCTCATTAAGTTTGGGAACACTGGTTTAAACTGTCAGGAAAAAAACAATATTTGGAATAGTGCAGTTGGTTAAACACTACATCACCACATTATTAATATTATTATTTCCATTTTAATTCTGATTCTATAATGGCCTTAAAGACTTAAACCCAGTCACTAGTCAGGTGGCTGGTCAGGTCGTCGGTAAACGCTGATTGGCCCACCTGCACTAAAAGAAAAATATTGTTGGAGTTACCATACTTTTGTTAAAATAGAGACGACAGTCTAGTTTCGTTGTTAGTACAATCTGGAATGTTCCAAAAACATTATGTTCTGTACAAGTAACAATGTGATGTTGAAAGAGAAATATTTGAATTGCTGGCCACTACAGCAATAATATTTATTTTATGTATTCAATAAAAAGGTGAAGTGAAATGTCCTTGTATGTTGAACGAGATAAAATTAACTTTATCTAACAGATCATATTGTTAACTTCTACAAAACACATTGTATCAGGAACAACCCAAATAGTACCGACGACTAAGTTGGAGTGTTGTTCCTATTTTAACAGAAGTAAGGTAACTCCAACAATAATGTTCTTTCAGTGTGACTTTGTTACATTATACCGTAGTGCTGGCGGCTAGCCAGGTAGCCGGTCAGGCCGAGTAGCATAGCTTTTGACTTTTTGCTTTTCTGTCGGGATGGCCTGCACGCCGTCTTCGCCAATAAAACATTGGCAAATGCCCGCTAGTTGTGCCCCCAGCGTTTTAAAACAGCCTGACCTGATGGGTTATCCAACCAGCAGTCACCTGATCAGGCGACTGTGTTTGGGTGTTTACTGTTAATGTCATTCTAGAATCAGGATGGAAGGATGGAAAAGCTGCATATAAATAAATATATATATATATATATATATATATATATATATATATATATATATATATATATATATATATATATATATGCACGCATACACACACGTATATATAATATATAAATTTGGGAAATGCTGTATTGTTTACAGACTACTGGACACTTGTTAAAAATAGCACGGGTTGTTAATGAGCATTTCACGGTGTCCTAATCGACGATTAGCGGCGGAATAGTTCTTCCATTCTAAAAATATATATATATACCAACCTAAACATCTACATTAGAATTTTTCGTTCTTGTTATTTTAATATTTTATTTTTGCTAAGAAATTGAGTTCTTCTGTAGCCACCACTGTGGGCGGTTTCATTTTTTTTGGTCATGTGTCGAGTGTCAGCACGTTAAGTATTTGGGAGTTTGTAGGCCTACGGTTTAATGTCGGCCATCATTATTTATATTGTTTGAATTATTGTGTCTTGTAGTATTATTCATTGCTATTGCCGTGGGCAAAACCCGTTGGTCACTAATTATGTGAAAAAATTGTGAATAAACCTTAAAAATAAGATCCACCCGAATGAACCTTTTTCATTAGATATGTCGCTTTAAATCAGGTTACTCCTAGTCCTGCTAATAGTACAGAACCTGAACATTTAGTCGATATTTCTGAAGGAAGTAACAAGCATATGCAGGGACAGAATTAAACTAGCAGTATGAATTTAGAAAGGGAATATTGTTTAAGAAATTATAATCTTAATATATTGTTATTTTTAATTTTTTTCCGAAAAATAGAAAAAAACTGTACTATTTCTACCAGAAATATATTCAATACAAAGATATAACAACTGTCTAAATTTTACAATTTGGCAACTTAAAATTCAAATTTTTGGGGGCGGGCGGACTCTCCGCTTTGTATTTGTAGTGGGTTGTGCCAATTTTTTTACACATTCTCCCCCCTCTAAAATATTTTTCTGCGTCCTGTCCCGTGAGATATTTAAACATCTGAGCTGCTATGCTTAAGAAGTATCATGCTAGTTTGACGTATAACGTGCGTGTTGTTTGTATGTGACTAGAACCCACTGGAAGACGACTAGCTGCCGTCCAAACAATATAGAGGAGGAACTGGCTCTGGCAGCTGCGGCGGCAGCAAGGTCACCGCCAGAATACTACGAGTACTCTGGGTTGGATGTCAGCATGGGTCAGTATTTCATTCACATTCCTAGTCTAACAGAACGCCGGCCTGATGCGTACATCAGCCTACTTATTGCATCATTCTCCTCTAAATACTGAAAACATTAAATCATCTTTTACGATGGATGTATCCATTAGAGATTAGAGTATTAGCTGAGATATGTTTATTACACACATACACACACATGTGTGTGTGTGTGTGTGTGATAATGAACGTTTATAAGTATAGGAATATTGGTGGTGGGCTTACATAATGAACTAATAATAAATGTATGGGGAGGATAGGCATCACACTCCAATAGAAAACTGTGCGACTGGTAGCCCGTAGGCGCCTGCCACGTACTCAAGCTGCTGCAACTCCTTTGTTCTGGGTGTGGAAAACAGTATAACTCGGGAAACACAATGAACTATACAAGTGTGACAGATCCGCAAGTTCCTATACTTAAACTTAAAAGTTCAAGTACTAAATAGCATAAGTTCTGGGAACCTAATCGAGGTGAATAAATTGTAAAGTCTTTGGATAAGTTTGAAAACAAGTCGACTGTGAAGTAAAATCTTGTAATTGCGAAGAAACACGGTTCAGTACATAAAGTATTCAACGCAGATTAAGCAGTCCCGTTAGATTGGGTTACTAAAAGTTAAGTGGAAAATGTTTATAATGATTTCAGTTATAAATGCCACGCCACGCTGATCGCCTTCTTGCCTAAACGAACCAGACTTGATTGCCGGCTTGGCTAACCCTAATATGTTTGCATATGAGGATCATGTCGGAGCAAAGTCTCGTCTGTTGGCTCACTCGGGGAATTTCCATTTCCCTTGAGTTTTATTCCCGGCGCTGCTCCTTATCCACATCATTCAAGCATTACTATAAACCTTCGAGTGTGGTTACGTTCCATAGAAACAGAATTTGCCTATATATCACGTGTATCTTTTCGATCTCTTATTTTAGGACGAACCATCAGTCTAAGTTAGTCGAGAGAGTTTAGCATCATCCTGTATACACGTATGTATGTATATATGCGTTTATATATGTACATGTGTATAAATGTGTGTATACACACACACACACGCACTCTCTCTCACACACATAAAACATAGTTTACAAGAACACACGCACTCATTTAGCTAGTATGTAGTGAATGCCTGCACGTACGCAAAATATAAATGAAATTCGACGCTTCTCATTCGAGCTACACTTTTGAAAATTACTAGGCATGCAATTTTTTGTATCGTCGATTCGATAGTTGTTTAGAGGTTTAATTTAACGCTGTATTATTAATGACTTTTGCTGAGAGGTAACAGTCCGCACGATTTTGGATTGTTATAAATTTTGCTTTTAATTAGACCTTTAATATATATTTAATGATACAGGCTTCGACAAGGAGGAGGACATAAAGTATAACATTGTATAAATTGGGATTGTTTGACTAGGTACTACTGCGTGTACCATTTCTCAGTTCACCCGCAAAATATGTGTATTGTTTCCTCCCAACGCTAACTACTGTAGTTAAATATTGACAAAGGCAATGCAAATGTAACAATCTGTTAACTTTTAAGAAAATAATATCTGTACCATGTCAGGAGTACAGTTCACTCAGACCTCCTTGTACGGAACAAGTCGGAAAATTAAATACTCTAAGATAGTTGACATTGACCGCCCTTGAAACTTAGTAACCAGCTCCCTAACTAGAGGGCTCTATTCTTGCTTGCATCAGTGTCATCCACGCACTTTTAATAATGTTGGTGCTTTTCTCGGCTCATGATGAGTAAATATGTTCGATGCAAATATCCACTATCATCGGACATAAAATTAATTTAATTATATGTGTTCAAAACTAACAGTTTATTTTCAGCAAATACGGTCTGAAGTTTGTGTGTACCGTGTACGTATTGCGTTGATAATGTATTTTGCAACAGCTTGCTGTTAGAAGGCAAAATTATTTATACTTTAACGTTTAAGGTCTACTTCAATGACTGTTGTGATTTTACGAACATTTTATGAGTAAATTTGGTGTTCACAAGAACCACAGTAATATTCCAAATATTTTCACATGTACATTTCGACAGCAACAAGTATTGCCTACTCTTGCCGTAACTAGTCTAGAGAGCACGAAATATACGGCACGAAGTTGTCTTAAAACAACTGACTACACAGAATAGCTTGTTCACTCTCGTTTTATAGTGGTAACACTTCGTGAAAATCGTAACTTGAGGGAAAGCTATGTAAGAAAATTATTTGCGGCGTGTAAGTATTATTATTTGTTTTTCGTGTTATTCGCACTGGACAAACTTTCGGAATAATTTTACATACATTTACGTGCAAGAGAAAAAAAAAACTGTAAACACGTACAAATTCTATATCAATTGTAAACTTCACAGTTTTCTTTACAATGTATTTTAAAGTATATTTAAGTTCTTATACAATAAAATTTTCTCTATTTGAATGAAACCATGAAATAAGTATACACGTTTGTATGAAAAAGAGAATTGTTACTGAGCATTGATGTTTAAACGGAAAACACTAGATTTGGAAAGTGAAGCAAAGAGAAATGCCCTGAAATAGCTGGATACTGTAATAAAAATAAAACAAAGTGTTAACAGTACGTTCCTCGATAGTCATGGCTGGGAAGGCGTTCCGCGCATGTGGCAGACAGGGAACGGCTACAAGAGACCTTGCTAGCAGCACATACGCGGTTTGCAAGGAGAGAGATTGAATAACCGTTTGGGATATTTTGGCAACTAGGAAATCCAAACAGTTAATTTTCATTAATGTATTATTTATATTCCACAGCAAACGTTATCGCGTTTTGACACTCATGCTTAATGTTAACCCGATCATATGCTTGTAGCTTTGCAACTCACGCTAATATCAACAGAATCATACGCTTGAAGCTTTATTTCATTTTCGAATGTTATAGAATACGGAATTTGCAAAATACGAGAGGTCGTAGAGTGTGACAGTATTTCAGGAACCATCCCGAAAATCTAACTTTGAATAAGTGATGCGCTAGGTCACAAGTAATTTAAGAATTCTAGACTATTAGGCATTTTTTGTTGAAAGGAGACATTAATATTTAATGTATATTCCATACCTAGAAACTCATTTAACAAATATAAAAGAAATTTGAGTTGGTAGATCCTTAAAGTACATTTTGTTAATCTCCCCATGTACAGATTTGAGTTAGATAACGAGAAGGCGACGACATGTATGTGTCTACTCAGAAATATTAAATTAATGCAGCGTTAGTCATCAGAGTCGCCGTACAATGACGTGTGTAATATTAATAAAAATGTAACATAGAATGAAATATGCTTGGTGTGTTGTAGTTTTTATTTTGTAATAATGTAACCAATAACTGATATAAATAAAAATGCTGTTGTGACAATGTAGTTAATTGCATTCAAGATTAAAAAAAAAATTTAAAGTTTTGTATACAATATGGTAAAAGGAAAAGACAGAATAGTTAGCATTTGTGAATATCAAACCACGGAAGATCCCCATTACATTTTCACGTATTACTTCAACGCATTCGTTTAAAAGGAGCGAACGAAGTTAAAATATTTACGTGCATCAGGAACGTAGATGACGAGCATTAACATGGCTGCAAGGAGACACTATTAATTTTGCTTCAAAGAAGCCCGCAGGTGAAGTGCGAGCACAAGTTTGTGACGCAACGATACAAACAGAACAATTGTGTCCTACACAGGGCTTGTGTACAAGCTTGCCGAGATCAGTTGCAGTCTCTGTCATTACATAGTGGACGCATAATGAAGCCTACTGCTACCGTCGCTTTATCTAACCCTGGTAACCGCGCTAAAAATACCCGATGTTCAGTCGCAGAGCCAGACTGCAGGGGCAGACTGGCTATGATCGATCCACTGTCGCGCAGAGGGGCTATATGGCAGTAGTCTAGCTGCTGGCAGGGCGTCGTCTGCGAAGCTATGCTGCACATAACGTGCCTAAAATTTTGATCAGTGCGTTGATAAATGTTTCATTGAACGCAGTTCACGTTTGTGCAAGGTAAGTGCCTTCTTTTAAGTATTTAAATTTGCCGTCTCGTCCCACGAGCGCTCGATTTTCGTTGTAAGGTAAACGTAATTATTTGAGTTTCAGGTGTTATTGATGAAAACTGAAAACCGACTTCACGATAGGCCAGTCAAGTTTAGACATGGTAGATGGTCGATATAGTGAATATGTAGGCCTTATTCCATACATAAGCAGAATACTAAAATATGCATTCTTCTTAACACTCTGCGCGACTTTATCGATTTCATCTGGACATTTGGAATTCTGTAAAGCCAGTAACAATGTTAATGAAGTGTCGTCGTAAATGTAATTATTGTACTGATGTAGGCTGCCATTCTTATGCAAAATGAAACGTTCTTAGTACTAAATTCCAGGTGCACGAATAACCTAACATTTCAGATGAATGAATTTGAAGATTCGTACAAAAGTTTCTAGAACGAGTCTCAGATGACAAGATTTTATTTTGTTGAGTACTATTTCGATTTAAAAAATACCAAAATATATATAGGGATTATGTTTGTCATAAATGAAATAACATATATGCTTCGTCTTTACTTTGAAATAATTACATTTACCAAAAGTGGATAAAAACACCTTTAAATATGTAACTTAAAACTTGTGTGATGTATATATCTATTAGTAGTCCACCATTACGTGCTGCTCATGAAAATCAAATAGATTTTATATTGGAAAGAAACGACAACTAAAACACGAAAGAAAATTATTGCAATAATGTTTAAACAGAAACATTACCTTGCGAAGCTCATTTTATGTGTTATTAAATTGAATTATATTTTACATGACACTGTATTAGTAATAAGTAAATGTAGTTTCATGTCACACTTATCGATTACTTCAGCCAATTTGTAAACTTACTGGAAATTATTAAGCTTATGACACGTCTTTGCGCGTCTGTATTTTTTGTACTCGTGTCTTAAGCACGAATGCTATGTGACAATATTCTCCACCTCTATTTAAAAAGGCTTAGGAAAAAAATAATTTTTCCATTCATACTATACGCATTTTTGACCTTGAAGCTCTACTAGTTAGCTACAATATAAGATATCTTACACGATTAAAGTCATTACTGCAACGTTTAAGCAAATTAGTTGTACGTATGTACAAACATAATTTCTCAACAGGAAACCACCCAAAACAATATATATATATATATATTTTCACATCAGATATAATACATTTTTTAATATATGAGTCACTCATTTTAGAGCTAAAAACATATTAAAAACCTATGAAAAAACAGCGTACAGCGGAAATTTGCTTACTTATTTACATGCTTTACAAATGTTTGCCACTCTAGGATTTTAATCCACTGTTTTGCTCTCATAAGTTTCATTTCTTAAGTAGTCCATATATGCTTTTAAAAATTAATTTAATGAATGTCTACCCACTTAGCTTATCAGTGTACTCTTACATACCAAGTTCTTCCTTAAATAGCGTTTTCTCAATTGATTGTGTACCTAGTTTTGTCACATAATTGATAGGAAAATGTATTTTTAAGAATGAACGGGAAGCTCTATTATATATGTATATGGCTAAAATGACTCTTTGAAGGAATAGTATAGTTTCAGCAAAGTGCCTAAGTTAATAGCGATGGGTATTTATCTAGCGTGAATTCAAAAACAATTTATTAATATTCTAATATTCTTTAGAAATGTTGCCTGAAGAGCGTGTACAAGTATGAATATTTTATAAAAGAGTATATGTATATATATATGTTTATTTATTTATTTATTTATACTAATACCTTAAAACGACTAGATGGTTTATCAAACGTATTTATAAACACATTTTTTTCTTTTAGTACTATTTGGCTATGTTACTTAAGCACAAATGTATGATGATGCCGTAGAACACTGGACTCTGATTCTGGTGGACCATATTTCGATTCCCATTATGGCCACCCTGATTTCGATTTTCCACTATATCCTAAAATCACTACAAGGTTCTTTCATATTGACACTGGTTGGCTAATTTTTTTCCCATGTTCTAGTTTATTCCTTCCAAGACCTTGATGTACACTTAATAAAACATCCACTAAAATAAATTATAAAAATATATATATATATGGTACACTTTTACCTACTCTGTCCTACCGACTGTTAGTATGACAATAACAGCGCTTAAAAATAAACGAAGTAATTGCGCTTTATGACATATTGTACAGAATCTTTATTGTAGTGTCGATGTAGACACATTCGACTTACAGTTGTTTGGATCACATCTTTGTAAAAATTTTGAGATGACGAAAATTAACAGAATAATATCCGAGATTTGTTGCAATATTAAGATCTATATTTCCATATGGAAGTATTCTCCAATTTGGTGCCACTATAATAGCTGTGAATTTACTGTCAAGTAAACTATTTTAGCACAGTAATATGATTCGTGCACATACTTACTAATTGAATCATATACGTATTTAACAAGCAATAATCACTATAAAATAATATCCTGTATATCAGAATGAGTCATAACGTATTAACGTTCGATTAGTTCGTTTGAATTGATAGCAAACTTTTACTAACGTCAAAACTTTGAAGGATTTTCAAACGATATTGTTTAAATAAAGTACACATTTTTATTAATATTATGATCAAATTAAAAATTTTTAAACTGCCGTCAACTGGAGTAACTTGGACAGTAGGAAAGCTTAGGAAACGTTCTCTAGAATTATTTTTCACATGTGGTAGCCTCAATGTAAGAAGAAACATGTATAAATATTAACGAAAATGTCTTAACATAAATAGTCCGTACGATTTTTTCATTCAAGGCTGCAACATAAGAAATATAATTTCGTGGAAAAAAATTTAAAAAATGTCGCAAGATTTCCCGCTGCCCTAAAAAAAGGTTGACGGAAATTTATGAGAATAAAAGTAGGTCAATATCTTAAAACAATTAATTAGAAATCAGCCGTTTTTCGAAAGTATTTGATTTTAATTTACTGCACTTGAACGCTGATTAATTAGCAATAATTAAGAACCAATGGGAAGAAGTGAAACTATGGAAATACTATGAAAGTAGAGCTGGCACAAAGTATTTCGTATTTAGCAAAATAAAAATCGTTAATGAAAGAGACTATTTTAAATGACAACTTGGATGCCAAGTAATTTTTTAACCTATTTTCTGAAACACATGCGGTTAGTAGGATCACTTTTCTCTTTTTGTTTGCATGCTGATCGATGTCAATACGTGTTGTCCCTTAATACATTTTAACCAGTCAAATTAATTTGTTAAAACCCGGCACACACAGAGTACTTATTAACCGCATTCTGTCTTTTTACAATTACTGTGTATGTACAACTTAATTTCAAAATTGTGTTTGTATGAAAAATTTAAGCGCTTTATCGTAACTTTTGATCCATTTTACTGTTTTATATAAAATTCTACATTACGGCAGTTACGCATTATGTAAAACATGCTACTTTATTTTATGTCCATAATTATAGAAAACAGCTAAAAATTAATGATGAACTGAACATAGTACGACATTTTATAAACCAAGTGATATTAAATATTTCATTTTATTGTTGAATTCAAGCCAAGCTTTGATTTTATAAGTCATGCTATTTTGATGAAAAAAAAATATATATATTATGTTAGTCTCCTGAAACTACTCGACCGACTGTAACCAAACTCTGAATTTTTACAGTTCGTCATCCAAGCTTAAATTTCCGTATAGTTTATAGTTGTAGGTAAACCATTTTTGAGGCATTATGTATATATATATATATATATATATATATATATATATATATATATATATATATATATATATATA
>PNEQ01127194.1:49241-79480 GCA_003012365.1 Medauroidea extradentata | reverse complement strand
TTAACACTATACGTTGTCTTTCTGGAACTAATTAAACGAATGTAATGAAATGTTACATCTAAACAGCTCATAATCCGAGATTTGATTAGAGTATTTTATTGTTGATGTCATTCACATTGGTTAAAATCACGACGTGAATGAACACATATTTCTATTTTATATTTGGGGAACTACTAAAAGAATAGTAACAAAATTTTATACTTTGATTGTTGATAATGAACATTTTCATTTTAGTATGCTGAATTGTTTTCATCCATTTTAAAAGGATTTTTATTATATCTTTCAATAGCTACAGGACCAATTATAATCTATGTTTATAATTTGGCACTTATTTTCTGATATTTGCTATTTGTAAAAATTAAAAATATAACTCCGCCAGTTTGGAAAATTACATGACGTATATAGAAACTTTATGTAATATTTCGAACACTACAATACCGATTTTAACGAATTTTTATGTTTTGACAGTTTATTATGATTTTAATAGGGGTTAAGTCTACATACCTGGCATTTTAAAGATATCATAAGATGAACAAATAAAGATTTTATGTTATATTTTAGTAGTATTGGACCGATTGTAATAACATTTTATACTTAGACAGCTCATTATACGAGTTTTAAATTAATTTATTTTGATCATTATCGACATGTCACATTGAAGGGTAACACAACATGGATAGATTCTATGTTATGATTCTGGAGCTATTAGACAGATTGTAAAATCATATTAAACATTTTGATAATTTATCATCAAAATGTTGCTTTGGTAGGATTAATTGTTGCAGGTTCCCTAATTTTACAAAACAATCCGACATGGATACCAACATTATATGTCTAGCTTCGGAACGACAGTTACGATAGTACTGTACACAAAAAAAAAACTTTTTAATTTTATGTTTAGGGAACTTGAACCGATTCAAACCCAGATATTAAGTTAGTCGTTTACCTTCCAAGTATTTATTTTAAGTGCTTTTACTTATGTACTTCAGCCATTTAGGATGCCATTTGTACATGAATAATTAAAGGTTTTTCTTCATATTTCAGGATTTTTTAAACTAAAATTTATATTTTGACTGTTTAGTATCCATGTTTTGAATTCAGAATGGTTTATTTATATAGGTCTATCATTTCAACAGGAAACGTTACATGAGTAGTAAATAAATGTTTTACGTTATTGTTTCAGGAACTATAAAATATTAAAACTTAATTTTATATTTTAACAGCTCATTATCAAGGGATTTTTAACTAGACAGATGTAATTTTACGTAGCCGCCATTTTGTAGGACAACACCTCGTGATTCGCGTTATATATATATATATATATATATATATTTACAATTTGTAGTATGCTACTGAGTCCTGCCAAATTTGAAATGTAAAAATTACTACAAGTCGTCATCTTAATACATTTGACTTTAATGTTTCAGAACATTTCTTAAATAGCGGGCATACAAGTATTTTATTTAATTTGATATAATTTCATTTTTCTTTATCAAATCGTGCAGGCCTACGCAGTGATTAATAACTTTACACAGCTTACTTTTTATCAAACAACCAGACATTTGTGGTCACAATTTTGTATTTTAGCACTCTGTGATAAATTCTTAATACAGGCGACATGATAAAAATGAATATCGACAGAGTAAAGTGCCCGATTATGGAATACATTTTATACTTTCCTTTATTGCTTCGAATATAATAATGATATAATATTATAGATTACATAGGCGATAAATAAGTATTTTATATGGGTTGTGGAATGTTTTCATGAGTTAATGACAGGAGTGCGTTAATGTTATTATGATTAACTATGAGTTCACAAGTGTTCAATTTTCGCACGTGATGCTCCTAATGTGGAGTACATGGTGTATTTTAAATGGAATACTGCGACTTGTATGGAATACTGCGCCTTATATGGAATACTTTGTTAACGGAAACCACATTTTATTTGTGTTAACATTAGATAATATTGTCACAACATGTACTTCCACAACGTACAAAATATTCGTTAGCAACATTAATAGACTTACAAATTGCATCATATATGTGAATCTCTATGCAAAATGTAAATGTCCTGTGAAATTGACATGGAACTTTTATAGATCTCGATAGAAACTCTTCATTGCAAACTCAAACAGCACAGAATAATAAGCCATATGGATCTTTTGTAAAGTTCAGTAAATATTATATGCACAGTTAATATGTGCCCATTTTCTACACTTCTGAGATTGGATCCATTCCGTGCTTCTCTAAGAACGCAACTAATTGCAGTAGATGTACTGTCCATCATCTTCTTCTGATATGTTCTGATCACTTCTGGTGTTATCTTCACTTGCACTTGTTTCAAGATCACTGTCGGCTGTGGAAGAATCTTCACTTTCCACAACTGATGGTTTACGTTTTATTGGTTTAAGATTAATACGTTTATTACCACAAGCATTAGAACTCAAAGTAGCCACAAATTTACGTTTCACAGATTCCCTTCTAAATTGAAGCTCGTTTTTATTTGGAGTGCTCTTTAGAACCATGGCTTACAGCCGTTTTGGTCGACGATTGCTTGTAGCAGCAACATTCAGTGGAGGTATAGGACATAAGTCATCTACATTTACATCACATTCAGAATTCACCACCTCATTTGCCATGTTAGTTTCTTGAGGGACAGTGTATGCTTCCCCGTTTGGGAAATCGTAATCACGAAACTTGTCTTTGTCTAACGGCTAGATATACGGACAACCGAAAGCCGTTCATCGCCGTCTCAATTTTTGCTGCCCTTGCATATGCTCTGCCGAATAGTTCTGAAACTTGGTACTGTGTAATTTGCCTAACTGGGTTATTGTGATTAGCAAGGCACTTCCGAATCTCGTTGTTATGGAATGATTTAAAGGGGTGAATGAATTATACATATAAGGCTGTAATTTGTGGGAGCCATGCGGTGGCAAAAACACTATGACAACATGGTTCTCACGAGCATACTCAATAATATCTAGATTTCGTGACTGAGAATAGTGTCAGCAGAATCTGTTAGCAGTAATAAAGGCTTATAAAAGAAGGAAGGTAAAGAGAAATATCAACAGTTTGAAATTAGGTGTTCTACGCAGTCTTAACACAGTTAATTTAGTACTTCATGTATTTTAAACATTCAAAAGAAAGTTCCATGTCAATTTAACTTATTTATTTGTTTGGTTTGGAACAGGAAGAGGTGTCATGACCTGTGTGACACCCCGTATTTAGTCACATCTGTTTTTTTACAGTTAAGTTCGTTAACACTTTACAACTGTCTTATGATATTTTTGTATTTTTTGTTTGAATTTGCATTAGAAGTGTCTCTAGTACTACCCACTGCATAAACCTTTTTTTCGAGTAAGTGTAAGAGAAGGCAAAATGCGTTTACCTCGCCATTCTAAAAGACATAAAGAAATTATAAATGTTCGAAACTTTTCCTCTATTTCAGCCATCGTAATGTTAACTTAATTACAACGTATTAAATCACCCATCTATGCTAATGACAATAGTAATATTTGCTTGGTTTGAATTTTATGTCACACACCATGAAATTTCATAACTACCACAAGACTAGGCATGTAGTGTTCGTCATACATATACAAATATAAAAAAAATTCAAATATATACCAAATTTTAGTGCAATGTTAACATATACTGTCAACTGTTGCAGACAGATTACAGTTTTTCTGCAACAGGTTTTAAAAATCATTGTATTCAGGTTTTGGAAATATATTTACTGTGGTGCCTCAGAACTGAAAGTGATGTGTCAAAACATTTTTAACTCTCCAACGTCAAGGTGTTTATAGGTAGGTTGTTGTAGTGGATTAACAGAAGATTTAAGATGTTATATTTTCGTTTAATCCTCTTTAACAGATGTTAAATTCTTAACAAAGTATAGCGAAACCAGCCTCGAGCGTTTCTGTATTTTTTTTTGCTAAAGTATTAATATAATTTTATCATCACTGCATATTACACATTTAACCGTATTTACACATGTAATTCATTTACTTCTACTCATATTTAGTATGTAAACATGAGTTCCGGTTTCTGTGTCTTTTAAACAGTGAATGTTTGTGTTTTTGGAGTGAATATGCGCTGTGATTTTATATATAATAAACTTTCAGTACACTGATGTAAGTACTTAAATTGTTTATAGAAATTTGCATCTTTTCTTTTTTATATTTTAAGGCATTGTACACAAATCTGTGTTAACTATAAAAAAACAATCCTACGAAACAATTTATGACAACATTTTGGGGAAATTTTTTGGCAGAGGCTTCTTTCATGCTGTTTTCTCAAGACACCAAATTTTGGATGCAATAGTGGCTAAAAATACTAAGCAAATAAATATGTCGTTCTGGTAAAATACTTGCTCATAATGTTTTCATAGACAACTTACTAAAATTGCTCTATAGTTTTTCTATATTCAGGTTTAAATACAGGCAGATTTTGTGTTTTACACTGGCTTGAAACATCACTTTTCCTTGTCATCAACAAAACTTAGTTTTTTTTAAAATATAGGTTACTACAGTAGAGTATCAATTACCCTAAACAATTAGTTACTGTGAGGTGAAAGTGAAAGAATATTACTCAATGGTACAAGATGGGTGTAGGGTAAATAGAGAAGGAAGAGGGAGAAGGAAATGAGCTGTTAGGCCTTCACTGATGATGAAGGAAATAGGAAGAAGTCCTTTAAAAAGACTGATCTGACTATAAAGGCTGTTAAGTAGTGAGGGAGGTTCGGTTACCAGCTGAATAAGGGAGAATTATAGGGAAGGGGAACAATAGGGTAATATTTTTGAGGTTGCAGAGGATAACAGAGCAAGCTAGACAGTATATGCTTGTTAGATGGTTAGGGAATGAAATTTACTGTGGAAAGAGTTGAGGGACAGGAGGATAATGGAAAGACTGGTCAGCTTGTATAAGGAAATAACGGGGAGGGGGATGGGGCAGTTTGGCCTGCAATATAACTAAGGGAACTTTTAAGGGAAAAGGAAACAACAATGAGAAGATTCAGAAGATTTGAAGGAGAATGGAGAGGGGTAGACAGTCAATGATGTTGAGAACACTTAGTTGCAAATGATTGTATTTAAATTTAGTGGGCAACGCTCTTCACACACTTCAGCTATTAAGAATAATACAAACATTGAATATTAATCAAAACAAGTTTGGGTCAGGGACAGCCAACCCTATGCCCGCGGGCCAAGCTCTTACCATCGTCACCATGTATTTCCGGCCAAATGTCAACAGTAATTTTTTTCTTCTTATTCTTATTTTATTTAAGTAACAGTATTTGCAGAACTGTAGACATTTTGTGGAAAACAATCAACGAAGAGTATTAAAATTTATTAGAATGGCTGCGCTTATACACTTGGATTTGAAAGTGCTATGTTTAAGAGTGGCACTAGAGGGCAACCACAGAAATAGAATCATGGCTACGTCATTAATAAAAGGATCTTTACTACTTTACGTATCGGCACATTTCTTGTTAGAAATGCGACTCAATTATAGGACTATGCAATCAGAAAAACGAAAATGTATTTAAAGTATTTATTTAGCGCATTTGGTTAATCCGTAAGCACTATTTTGTTAAAACATTTCAATATTACAGACGTATAGCGTGGCAATGTTTTGTTAGATGCCATTCACAGTTTCATGCATATAATACCCGATAAAAAGCATCCTTCTATGACTTTCCGTGGTTTAGTCTTAAAATAAAAATATTACTGTGCTTACTTTGTTAGGACCAATTAGAGACCTAAAAATTACGCAATTTCATTACACTGCACTTTTCACGACACAGTGGTTATTTGCTATAGCCGTAAATAAATAGTCTTTAAGTATTATGTTGGGCGTACCTACCAATTCCGATTTTTCGTACCTCGCATAGAGTTTGTAGAAGATTTTTTCCTTTGTTATTGGTTTGTTGTTATGACAGAACCAGCAGAACGTTTGCATCTTATATTGGCCTCTTACAAATTCGGAACTCGTCTGGTTTGTCTCCGTAATATGTTTCATATGGCCGCTTTCCATGCACATTACTTTTAGTCCTACAAAATACCATTCCAGTACTGTGGGTGAATCCACGTAGTGTAGTAAAGCTATCGATAGTAATTAAATATCAGAGTCTGCATGACAATTTGAATAAAGCGTACTTTCGCACACACGTGCAATGTTCAAAAAAACGACGGAGAAGTAAAACGATGAGATGCCCGCTGAAAGTGTTATTGGAAAACGACGTAAGGACACAACACAGAATGATTAACTCGGATTGACAAGCGATTGCGCACTAGAATTCCTCGTCAGTGTTGCACTTACCACTCCATTGTACTCATGACATGAAACACGGAAGACAGCTCTGACAAGGCAGAGGTTCTAGCACATAACTGTAAACGATTCTTGTTTACGTTCATATTTTACTTTGAAACATAATTTTAACGGAAACAATAATTATGAATCTTAAACACATATTACATCAATTGTAATCCCACCTGAAAAAAAAAAAATACGACTATGTTGGATATTAATGTTTTGAGTTGGTTTGTTTCTTTGGTGGCAATAGTTTTTACGCACATACTAACATTTAACGCACATATGTAGCATAAAATTTTGTTTTTAAGTTAAATCACATGTGAACTTTATGAGGGGACTACAGAAAGAGCTTCATGTTTATAATTGTTGCTTTTTTCTAAAAAGAAATCAAATATTGAAACGGTTATGCGGTAATTAAATTTCTTACATGTTAAAACTGAAAATGTCGAACGATGAACTATTGTCGGACCATGATAGAGATGTGGCTTGTTTTAAAATCTGTTCGATAATTTTTTTGGTTGCAATTTATGCAATGAAAGCCTACGTATGAAAAATAAAATAAAAACTAGTCTATTAAAGTGTAATTATGTTTGTGAAGAGCAATCATAAATAATATATTTGTTCAACTATCTTCAGTGTGACTTAGACACAATGTTTTATAGACATACCAAGTTTATGAAGTATGATAACACTGAAGTATTTAGTTTGTATTTACTGTTCCATCAGAATAGCAAAACTGATTTGCTTTTTTGAATTTCGTATTTATGAACACTAGAATAGCAATACGCTGCGGTGCATTAGATTTACGTGTTTATATTTTATAACACTCTGATAGTATGTAATTATTGCACAATGAAGTACCTCATCATGTTTTACTCGTTACAATTATATTTCAAGCCAAATTTTTTTAAGTGTATTCGAAAATATAAGAGAAAAAGTTGTTCTTTACAGTTTTAATAAAACGTTCATAATACTACAACTGTGACAGTGCCCTAAGCATGAAACATATGTAAGTTCTGAAACCATTCGGTACCGAAAATGCTATTTAGACATGCTGAGTGCAAAGTTTAATAAAATGTAATAAATATAATAGTCACAGAAACAGCTTTCCTTTCTATCAATGTTTCTCATCTGCACACCAATAGAAACTGTTCTTGGTTGTCAGTAATTTACCCTTCACATTTAGATTTACTGTTCACAAAATTATTCAGTTAGCTGAACCTAACATCAGATTCCAGCATTGACTTTGAAAATACTTCAACAGTATTGCAGCTGTATTTTAGCTGCAGTACTTAGCCCTCAAGTCAAATGTAACTAACTGTACTAGCATTATAGTTCCTTAACCACCGTAGGAATGTCTGCAGATGAAACATAGCTACGTGTTATGAAACAGTAATTTTTACATTATTTACTATGCACTGTGATTCATTCTACAAATGAACTCTTATGTCAATGCAAAGAAAATGTTAATTTAAACATCAACATCCCACAGTAAAAAAAAATATGACACAAAATACACTCTAAGAATAAATATATTTGGCTGTTGTAAAATATATATTTTTTTAACAAATTAAGACTGACTGTAGTTAGCAAATAATCCCGTCGTTAAAAGCGAACTTAGTTTTGAGCCTGATACCTGTGACGGCCCAAAAATATTTATTATATCTAGAAATGAGCCTATCAAAAATCTAAAATGGTAATCTTAAATAACTATAGTCGTAGATACTTTATTTTACGCGTGGAACGAATATGCGTCATCCTGAGAAATACAAATATAAATGTTCTATAGATATAGGTGAATTAATACTGACTTGTTATTAATTAACGATTTCGTGGTTATACAAGTAGGCAGGGATATGACAGGTGATTTATTGACATCCACTAGAGCATTTGTCGGCATATGTGCCTACCATGTTACTACTCCTCTACAAGTTTTTCAACACAAGAGAGTGGCTAGACTACTGTGTTTCAAATTATGGCTAGAAAATTAGTAGTAATAGAATAATTTGTAGCGCTGAGTTAATAAAGTAATTAAATATTTGCTGGGACTAAATAAAGATTGTGGTTGTCCATTGGTTGGAGGTACAGCCAAACTTAGGAAAATGTTTCAGTGTAAATTCGGCAAGCTTAAGAGAATTTCTTGAAGGTATATTTCTACTAAATAACTGGACGACTATTAGAGATTTAACATAGTCAAGAGGTAGAGTCATATCGTCGTCGGAGTAGAACTGAAAGTTATAGAAAATAGCTTTGTGTTAACAGTTTCGCAGGCATGTGAAATTAAGTAGAGAATATTTTTACATTTTCACTTCAAATAGTTATTGTATTACAAACCATAAAAAGTATTTAAGACTGAATTGAACTATACTTTTTACGATATATTTCCCGACAACTTACACAAATATGTTTCCCTCAGCTTTGGATCAGAAGAGTGTGATGCGACCACTAGTTTTTTTTAATATCCTGTTGCGCAAAACACCTTAGCATGTTGACTTTTCTTAACGTGCTCTGACCTGGTATTAATTCAACTGCATGGAAGACCATTCGCAGTAAAGTAAGCGTTAAGGGTGTCATACAGACGTTCTATGTTATAAGTATACTCGCTAATTTTTTTTGATACTAAATGTTGCTCAGTCGTTGTAGTGAATCTACTTATTCGAAAATTACAAACGAACGATCAAGTCTTTTCGTAGTTCACAGCAAATTTCGTATGTTAGACAGTGATAGACTCGGTATAGGCCATTTTGAACTCAAGTCGTTCTCCATAAGCACGTTCTAGCGCTTGCTGTTTCGCTGTTGCCTTAACACATAATAGGCCCCCTAGGTCTGTACTCATCAACATTCACAGCGTTAGTCATGAAATGAAGTACCGGTACTTCTGTTCACGCACTCATATATTACACATATGTTAATAAACAATTAAAAAAGTATTAAACTTTTACGGCCTTAAAGTCTATTGTGTGATAAAATTGGACTTAACCTGCAAACGACAGTATTTATATTATTATGTTTAAATTGCATAGCGATTTTATTAATTCTCCTTTAACGGAACTCCTAACTTAATACACTTTGCAGGTCTATCTCTTTCCTGGTCAAATGTCACATTGTAAGTTGCTTCATTTATCAGTTTTTTTCTGGACCTTCTATTGACAACTTAACAAGATAAAACAAACTTACCAGCACATTATCTTTGTACATATTATTATTTTTTTATGCTGCATGATAACACTAGCATCATTTGAAAGACGTAATGTACGGGCGAATTTTAAAATATGCTCGTTCGCCTAATCTCGTATTCCAAGCAGTTTGAGTGGTCAGTGCTTCAAGTACTTGATTGACCAAAAACAATTTCTGCGACCAAAGTTCTATTTGAAACCAAGTTTTATCATGTCCTTTCTTTCCAAGTACTTGAAACCGCTTTATAATAGCGTTTTTTCATGGCCATACCAGACGTGAAGCAATATGGGAACGCACGAGAAATGAAATTGAAAAATTGAAAAGCCGCTGACCAGTGCCATTGTTAAATATAAGATTAAAATTAGAAAAGTCGTTCCAGATATCGAACCACGATCTTTATCGGTGGATAAAGGGTTGGGGAGGGGGTAAAACTTTAATTGTGATGTTTTCTTATAGAATACTGTTAACGATTATTAAGTATGCATCGTCAACAAAGTACCTAGTTTTGCCATTACGTACGTGTTATAAATATCTGAAGCTTGATTGTGAAGCATATCGATCTGACAGAAATATTTGAAACTTTGTTTAATCTAGTTTTAACTCTAAACTTTAACTGCAAATCCTGAAACAGTGGTGTTTTTCAATTAAACAGAGATTACGGCTTCGTGTTTTTGATGGCCCGATATTCGCGACACTGTATCAGACGGTATATTGACGTGATTATAAAGTTGTAATGATGGCCCAACAGGTATTCGGAACTAGTCACCTAATTTCTTTTCATATTTTATTTGGACAAATTATATATAGAGTTTGAATTTGGTGTTTGAAAATAATGAAACTATTTGAAGTCATTGCGATTATACTCTAAAACCTTCAATTAACTAAGATAATCATATCTCTATTTTCTTTAATACGGACAAAGCTCCCCAGGTTCTATATTTCTATGTCAAGAAATTTTTGCTTAGAAACATAAGTTAATTTTGATATGTAAGTTACTGAATTCATTCACACGAATGACTAAAATATATAGAAAATCCCGAACCAATCACTGGCTGATTTTGCAAAACAAACAAATAATGGCTTCCTTTATATATAATTATGTTGTAACGATATGTTTTACAAGGAAAGGAAGCAAAATATGTAATCTGTAACGGTTGTCCGTTACCGAAAATAATTCTAGAACTTGTGGGACCCACACAACAGCACATTTCGTTACAAATACATGTATACCGACAGCGCGAGAGTACAAAAGAACTTTCAGACATGATAAAAATTGTACAAGAAATTTTCCTCATCCAAGAAATGAACATGCATCTGCAATATGAGCAATAT
This sequence comes from Medauroidea extradentata, assembly GCA_003012365.1. Classification (NCBI taxonomy): domain Eukaryota; kingdom Metazoa; phylum Arthropoda; class Insecta; order Phasmatodea; family Phasmatidae; genus Medauroidea; species Medauroidea extradentata. The sequence continues at coordinate 68,656 of PNEQ01127194.1, read as the reverse complement.
TTAAGTACTAATAAAGATAACTAATGTATTAGAGATCATTACACAATATATGTTTTGCTGCTTTAATTTCAATAGTATTATTTTACACTTCTATTTATCAAAAATATCTAAACTAAACATTTAATAATGGTATTTTAGACCCACAAAAGCCAACATGATATACATTCACACTTTTTGTGAATTTCCCATAAAGTCATGCACTCTAGAGGAAACAGTGATATTGTTGCTACGAAACCTGGCGTGAAGCATTGACAAACTGCTTCTCACAGTTTTTAGATTCATTGCAAGTTTTTGTCGAGACACCACCATACAAAGTTAACAATTCATGTTGTTTGCAGCCAAGAGCAAAACACGGCCGGAGTTTGATAATGTAATGGGCAGTCTTGTCATGGCATTCTGTCAGACCCATAATAATTTTGAGCGAATGTAATCATCCGAATGTGGTTTTGTTCTCCGAATGGAGCTGCCAATGGACCTCTCAAATGAATTTCAATGAGAACATTTACACTACATGCATATGAAAAGAAATCGTGTGTTGAAAGTTTTAAATTTGAAGTCGATTTGAGGTAACTACAGCTACTTAAAGTTCGCGCTTTTAAAACGCCCGCGAAAACATGCAGTGACGTCGCAAGCCATAGTACACACCGAGCCTTGGCAAGCTAGCTGACTGCTGTCGCACTCCGGCGGAATGCCAGACTACACTTGGTCAATAACCAACTATTTATAACTCTGTTACGGCGGTTCGTTTGGTTATATGTATGTAGTTAATCATAAAATGTAACAAATGTTATATTTCAATGGTATTCGAGTCGGAGGTTTTATAAAAGTTTAGTGTTACACACATCGTTATATCGCACAATGTCAGAGCAATATCCGAGCACTGTAATATGCAATAATACATTAAATAAATCTGTTTACTGGTGCAAACCATAACTATATTGAATTATTTGATACCCATATATTTAGTTTACAATAGAGCCACACCAAGTGTCGGCCACGCTGGTGCAATAGTCATCAGTTAATGTATATATATTCTACCTTTAGATATTTTTACATAATTTTGGCAGTACAGCGTTAATTTCCTTATCAGAATTTAAAAATAGTTGGAAAATGATTATTGCATAACAAATTAACACATGCATCAATAAATCATAACAAATAAGAGTGCATTATGTGGGAAAGACAGGTTTTGTGTAGGCCTATAAACTTAAGCATTTACTTATTGTTTTTAATGTAACATGGAAAGTCATGAAACATTATATATTTGTAAACTCATCAACATTTCGTAAAACGCAACACAAAAACAAATCATGTCAGGAAACACCTATTAAAAGAGCCTTACCCACTGTGTTACTTGCGCAAATGTAGTCGTATGGTAAATAAATCGTCCTAAACTAATATAATTTATATCAAGACAAACAAATTTCTCACATAAATATACATTTTGAACAGCATCATAATATTTAGAAATAATATATTTAGATTTATTCCTGCGGTTTACATTTTATCTTGTTTATCTTTGTACAATTTTCTGACCGCCTTTTTCCCAATTTCGCCAGCGAATATACGAACTAATACAAGCACGGCAGAGTAGAGGAAAATAACATAGCCACGAAGACAGGCTCAAAACAAGCAAAGCAGAAAGTTACTACGGACGAAACAAGTTCGTCTTGCATTCTGTGAGAACACATTCGGAACTAGCCAGTTTGTAAGCCCATTTAACCGCGCCCTGTAAAGTATTCGAGATACTCCAATAAAAAACAGTACTCAATTGACCTTGCTAAATAGTGGGACTCGCATATGTACTGACTTCTTATTCAATGGCCTAGTTAAGCATGACATTGTCAAATGCAATACAAAGCAGAACATTCTTGGCTCTTACGTAGTAGTTGAACCACGACAACTAGTCCTCCCGTGAGGGGAAGAAACGTGGCACTAGTAGTAGATAGACACGTCACAGGGAGGGGAAATGTACTGCCCCTGACATGAGCTCATGGCACATGGCCAGTGGAAACATAGCGGTGAAAACAGAGAAACACAGATAATGTAACGACTAATGATAAGCAGGACATGCGTGCGAATGAGGATTGACTACTGGTCATATCGTATTTCCTTATCGCTCAGACTTTTCTTCCCACAACTACAGTCTTTTAACTTTCCGACAGATACATTAGTTACTCTTTGTATTTAGTATACAAAGAAAATGCACACTTTTTCGCGATGTTACCAGTAACTCGAGCTGTATTAGACAAACCATACCATACCAAGAAGTGATATTTGTACATTTTCATTTCATATCTGTACGCCGCGCCAGCTGTCTGTGTCAACATTATTATGGCCGGTGCTGTGGTGCGCCACACCAGTTGCGCGCGGTGGTCAAGTAACACAGCAGCAGTTCGAATTTTTCCCGCGGGAATAGTTGTCGTGGTCGAATAGCAGGCAGTAGATCCACAGCATACTGATACACAGTGAAAACTGCGTCACAAAGCAAGCAACTTGCGTTTCTACATTTTTTCAAGCTAACTGTTCATTATAACACAAATTGTTTCGTATAAAACTGAATTTATAACTTGTATCACGTCTGTCATTTTCTTCATGATACGAAATACTGCAAACATATTTTTTTAATCTCTTAAATGTGGCTTAATATGTTTCTATTCAGGTTGTTTATTTTAAAATAACTGGTTATAACCAGAACTTATATACAGACTAATATCTGAATTTGATAAAAAAATTTCCACAAAAAATTAGTGAGCTCACAACCCCTTCAGTGTACATTGTTGCATGCTGCACAGCGATATTCCTGCATGTATGTTCATTTGTTTGTTTATGCAGGCAATACCACATTAGATTTCTCTGTTCCCCTTATGAAAATATGCGTCCTTTAATGTGTGATCCTGAAAGGCCTAACAGTGAGGTTATAAACATAGCAACGTGCTTGTCTTCCAAGACACCGTAATCAAGCCAGGAATTGAATATAACTTTAAGGCCACGGATTATGCAAAGTATCTGGACAAGTAATATCAAGTCTTTATTTTCCTGCAAATTGGAGGAACTGCTTATAATATTGCATAATACTACATGAATATATGTCAGCAGTTTACGAGAAATAATTTTTGCACCACTTAGTTTTAATGCCTTACGTGCATATTAGCTATGCTGCGTCGTTGTTATTGGCAGAGTTCTTTGTGTTAAGGCGTCGCTTATTCGACTGTGCCAGTCAGAACAACACACTTCACGCCTGTGATTTGCAAGTCGAATCCCAAAACGCTGAGAGTTAAAAACATCAAAAAATTTACCAATAAGCAGTGGTGCTCATGTGCACATTAGTAATTAAAACAAATTGTTTAACAAAATATTTTCGTGAAAACTAGCAGCCCTTGTATATGAGGAAGAAACAATTTTATTTATTTAGTGTAGACTTAAAAAACTTTTTCGTTTTATAATCGGAGTATGTAATTTCATGGTAGCCTTTAACTGTCTGTAGACAAATTATTGTTATGCCAGTAAAGTGTGAAGCTTGGTTGCAATTCGTATTGCTATTTGTCCAAACTTATTTTTTTATGATACGAAACCAGTCTTGGATGAGAAGCTATTAAAAAAAAACACACACAAATTGACGTCGAACGTCGACAGTGAGGTCGATAGAGAAGGAACACAACACAACTTACGTGACAGGAACTAAGGGAGGTTGTTTTAGAAAAAAAAAAAACATCCCAGTATTTGCATGAAGTGTCCTAGGCAAACCATGTAAAAACCTTATCTCAGGAGGGGCACGGTGGCCGAGGGGTCAGAACTCTCGCCTCCCATCAAGGCGATCCGGGTTCGATTCCCGGCGGGGTCGTTCCCCAGATTTCCAATGTGGGAATCGTGCCGGACGAATACGCTGGTTGGCGGGTTTTCTCGGGGATCTCCCATTCCCCCCGCCCATTAATTCCGGTGTCGCTCCATACTCACATCTTGTCACCCCCACCAGCGCTAAAGACCTCGATGTGAAGTGCTGAACAAAATTATCTTCTCTCTTTCCTATGTCAAGATGCCTGAACAAAGGATCGAACCCAGATTGAGTTTGAGTTCACTGTGTTACTGATGAGCCACCTCACTCGGTGACAACCTAAAGCTCGATGTATATGGAAGATAAAATAATTGGTTGGAAAAATTTAATTGTATATTTATTTTTATCCATCACCAATTAAATTATGTGTCCGTATAGCATGATTACGTTTTATTGAAAGCTGTCGCAAATACATCGAATTGAAATTTTATTCAGGAGGACCCTGGTTCGATCCTAAGACTAGTTATTCTGATATAGATTTTCAGATAATTTTGTTTTATTTTAAACAGATTACGTCTCGTTGACAGCGTGGTTCATAGAGACGGTTACGCGTATTTTATTGCTCCATCAAAACTAAATAACACCCATGCCTCATCCGGGACTTTAATCCAGAACCTCTAGCACAAGTCGGCGTGCCATGCCATTGCGCTACGGAGGTTGGCTAGGTTTTCAATGGTTATTCGAGATCAATGCAGGGAATTGTCGGGATAAATAATTTGTAGCGGCAGGAAAAATTCTCAGGTTTACTGGCCTGCAGGCTAGCCTCCAAGAATATGCGTGTTCTCAAGCAGACAACAGATGCTCGCTGAAACAGTGATATGGGCCTGCATTTAGTTACGTTCTATCATTGGCTCAGCGACTTCCAAGATATGTCAAACAAGTCAAGGGCCTGTTGCAAATGAGACACTATTTACAGTTGTTTGAATTATAGCTAGAGCCCGAAATAAAATGTGAATTTTTCAGGTCTCTGCTCATAAGACTTAATGCCATGGTAATTCCCTTCCTCTACGAAATCCATTTGGCTGTTCAAGAGGAAATGAAAACAATAGGCTATAAATAGCAAGAAAAATAATTCGAGAACTAGTCTTATTATGCGGAAGAATAATGTATGTTAATTTCTCCCGTGTAAGTTAGTTGTAATTTGCCAGAGTGATATAAGTAATTCTTCCTCTCACTTAAACGACAGGGTAGTTACGAAGCATTTTGTAACAAACCCAATTAAATATCCTCGCTATAGTGGCACGGTTTCATAGTTAGAACGAACGGCCAACAAAAGAATGGCTGACAAATTCACCATGATTACGGGCCGCGGTGGCCGAATGGCAAGACCATTCGCCTCCCACTAAGACGATCCGGGTTCGACTCCCGGCGGGTCGATCCCGGATTTTTGCATGTAGTTATCGTGCCGGACGTTGTTGCTGGTCGGCGGGTTTTCTCGGGGATCTCCCGTTTCCCCCGCTCTTTCATTCCTGCGCTACACCATACTCACTTCATGTCACCCTTCACCAGCGCTAAAGATCATGATGTTGAGCGCTGACAGAAACCTCTCACTCATTCACCACGATTGGAGACTCTTACGTGCACTGTGCGTTGCCTAGATACACAGGCGTTACACTTGTTTAGCAACCGATCATACCCGAAGTGGACTTTAATTTTTTCAGCCGCTCATGTATTCTGGACACCACTGTAAATTTCACTGTTATTCCTCAATACACACAAATTTTTGTGAGAAATCCATTCACAATTCACTCACACTAAAATCTAGCCAATCAGATGTAATACTAAGAAACTACACTTCTCATGTGCATTTTCAAAGTGCCTTTTCCCTATGTCTTATAGTGATTTAGTACATGATAAGGAGTGATTCTAACATAAGAACGTAGTTTTTGGCTCGTGAACGCGACTGCACATTCGAATTTCTTGGGCGTGTTTAAATAACGGCCTTGGTCTATTAACAACCGAGTTTAAAATAGTGCCGGTATAAATATTTTTAAGCTATCTTTAAGCTACCTTACAGTAAAATAAACAATTATCGTATGAGGAGGATACTCGAGGGCCAGGGTATCGGACCTCGAATGCAGATTTTATGAATGCGTACCCCGACGGATGGCATGAAATAAGGCCCTGCGAAGGAGAAGCGCCGGAAAGTGAGGGGCGAAGGAAACTGGAGATCCCCGAGACAGCGACATCATCCGGGACGATTCCCACGTGCGAAAATCCGAGGACTGACCCCGCCGGGGATAGAACCAAGTAACGCCACAGTGGAAGACGTGTAGTCTGACCACTTGGCCGCCGCGGCCCTTACCTTGCGATAGTAGATTGTTTGCAAAATACGCCGTTTTAACTTAAAATTCACCAAGACACTGTGCACACTTAAAATTAATAAATTAAGAAAGAAACAACAGGGTGCGTGAATATGTTGTGACAAAGATGTATTTTGCATTCTTGTTATTTTGGATGGATGTTATTCAAAGTAGACCCTACTGCTTTCCCTGCAGAGTAAACTTTGGTAAATATAGAGCATCGTTTTATATACAACGTGCTTCAGAAACATTTAGTCAAATTTTGCAAGACATTTGCTGATATGAAATTAAGATATATAATATGACACCCTTGGTTCATTACAAATGTTAAGAACTGCGTAAGTCCGCGCGACGCCGTATTACACAGCATGTGTTTACCTTCGTATGAAAGACATGGAGCCTACACATTATGCCACTGTAGATAAAGATGTAACATTTGGGTGCGCTTTACACTAAAACAATGGGTCCTAGAGGGTTGTGTAAAACGAGTGCCTTTTTGTCTAATTACGACACACTGATCCAGTCTTGAAGACCTAGGTATTGAGCGCTAACCAAAATCTCTTATTCTCTCACGAAATATTGATACATTGACAATGTACACTACTCCGGTATGTCACTAACCCATAAACACTTGGAATCACTGTGAAAATTCATAGAAACGTGTGAAAGATATAGTCGGCACGTCAGACTTTGCGAATTGAATTACAGTAACGGTGCGTTTTCCGTTTTAACAATTAATTTCTATGTCAAATAACATATTTTTTCGGTTAAAGTAACCATTTTGTATATAACAGGGTGACTATTTTTCACATAGTAAAGGTGAGTACGTACCACCATAACTAATTTTAGCACAGATTCCGACATTGTTACTTCACATACACAGTTACTTCCTTTTACGGAAATACTTGTCTTAATATCGCACAAAATAAGTTTTTCGGACTTCACATTTAAGGGTTTCTACAGTCCTCAAAATTTGTGTAGGATAGCGGTTGTCACGTATCAGATCTCTCTATTTTCACGTCATTAATTCCCTGTCAAAATTTATGGTCGTATGTTTCTGAAACATGGCATATAATTGGCGTAAAAAGAATGTCGTATAGCAGAAGAATAATTGTTTGTGGAAAACCAGCATATTCCCCCCGCATGTTTTGATTTCTGACGTTTCAGACTCGTCCATAGACATCTACATAATATAATATTTAGAACAATTAACTTCTGGAAATACTTAATAAAGTTAACTATGTGTTAGTTTCTTGCTTTACTACAGGTGCATATTTTCAAAGCGTAATTATTTCACAATGACATAAAATTTTTGCATAAAATGGTCATCCTGTGTGATCCCAACTTCGGCTGTCTTCGTAAAATGATTCAATTGCCATATTCGAGTTTCAAGGGCATGTGTGCAAGTATCGCCATTAAGAGGTTCATAGATTTACCGCCAGAAGTAAGTCATTTTGGTTTTCAACTCCTGTAGACTGTGAATATTTTCATAACGTAATCCTTATGTCCGTAAGTTTGAAATTATGTCACTGCGGCTTTTTGCTCTAGACTGTAATTTTTAACTATTGAATGAGAGGCAAATATATTCGTTTTCACGTAATGGTGTCTGTTATTCAATACATATCTGATAATGAAAACAATGCAATAGAAATATAACTTAGACAATTTTGTAGGCTGAACTGCTACTTCACAGCACTCCTCAATTAACAAATTGCAACTAGAAATGTGCCGGTGCTTAAATAATGTATTCATAAGTTTGATGAATAACTATTTGTTACTTACGTCAGTAGTTTCCATTAACATTAATCTCTCTCGTTTTATTTTGTCTTCTTTGGAAGATTTTATGAAGCTGCATACATCCATTTACGAGGAAAGACAGAAACACGAAATTTACAAGCGTTATTAAGTGTGATAAAATGGTGCAGAAATTGCCTTCGATACTGCTAAACGACATACATAATACAAGCTTTGTGAGGATACTTTTGATGTTCGTCACATATGGTGAGCCTAGGGCCACACGAAACATTTGGTTGTATTTTATATTTCCGGCGATTTAAAAATAAGAAAGCGACCTATCTACATACTGCATGTTCCGAAATTGCGTGTGAATATTTTAAAGGAACATTCCTAACATTAAATAAAAAATGAAAAGAGGTTTGAAATACACAATTTCTGCGCATTACAGTTCACAGTACATTATGTATATTGCACAGCGTGTGGGTTAGATTGTGTTACTGTGGCATGTCATTGTAAATGTTATTGGGTTATTGGCAACTACATACCAGACGAGTCGTCTTTAATTAGACGGTAGGCATTGTCCGATGTAGTTGTTCTTGATGTGAGAATCGTTTCCCCAAAATTTATTAGCTACGCTGTATTACAAGATCGGCGATACAAATTGCTATATATATATATATATATATATATATATATATATATATATATATATATATATATATATATATATATATATATATATATATTACGTTTAAATGTTTGTGGATCATATTTGAAGTAATATATATTTGGCCTACTTCTATCAAACAATAAAATATTTACGAAAATTACGCTAAGATATTTTACGTGCTGCCATTTTGAAGTTATCTGTTTTGGTTAGTGAAATTTTATGCCGAGGATTAAGTATTGAAGTACACTATAAAACATACACTTTGAAAATCAACAATTGAAACAAAAATTAATTTTTCAAAAGTAATATCTGCAATGAGTGGTCAAGGGTTTTAACACTCTTTACGTGAACTAAATCTTCATTCTATAGGATTTCGTGCGTAGTTTGCTGAAAATGTTTTCAGTCGTTGGCGAGAAAGAGATGTGACTTAAATCCTTTATTTTTCCAGCTACGAATCTCTTACAAAATAACGTACTATTAATTTTCGCTGTTATAAATTCAGTGATTTTGTGATGAACGGTCAAATTATAAAATATTGTTTCAAATATTTAAACAATTTTCGGGTTATGGCGTATCACCTTTTATTTAAATATTTCCATAATTTTGGAAACATGCACACGGCGTTATCAGAAAATATAAAAATAAATATGTAACGTACTTACGCTTACTTGTCAATACAAGCGTTCCAAGATTGGGGAAATTCGAAGATGGGACAGTAATTTAAACGAAACACGAAAACACATATACACAAAAAGGAAACAAATATTTCCTTTGGAAAGTACCATACTTGCAATTTACTTATGTGTGAAGTTAAATGTTTGAATTGTTAATCGGCAACACGTCATCTGACAGAAGCATGAGCAAATAAATTTCCTATTTAAAACAAAAATATCTCGTGTAATTTTAACTTTGTCATCTTTACAAGCAGTACACTAAAATTCAGTAACCTAATGTGCTAAATTTTCATTTACTTAAAATAAATTATGTTAGAAAGCAATTGAGATGACCAACATAGTACTAATTTAGACCAATGTTCCTTTATAACTGAGAAATATGTTCCATTTTTTCTTTCACAGGTTGCCTGGAGAAAGAAATGCCCAGTATGGATTCCACAGATTCATTCGAGAGCCACCAGGGGCAACATTGCATCTCTTCTGAAAACCTTATTGACTCAAATCCACCCCGAGCCAGTGTCATTGAGACATCACAACCTCACATAATTGAGTGTACATAAATTGTGTTTGACACCAACTTTCACAAGAGAAAATGACTTAAAGTGCAAAGTTCTTCAAGACTACCACGAACTGAATTAGAATTAATGTGCTAGGCATTTATTTGTGAACATTACTTTCTTATTACCTTATTTATTTTATATTTATTATTATTTATTTATGCAATTATTTATTTTCCTATACCTGATTAGAGAATTTTAACTGTGCCAAACAATATGGGCAGAAAATTCACGGTAATTTCACTTTTTAAGAACTTGTTTTTACCCCATTGTTGGGATGTGTCATACAGAAAATTATTTATTAACTTATTTATTGTTTAAATATTACTATTAAACTTTTAAAGACGCAAATAGCAGCCTCAGTTTTTCACATTTAGAAGTATATCTGTGTTTATAGTCATACAATACATTCCCTGTGTATCGTCTTGATAAGTATTATTATGTTTAACTATTTTTACAAGTTTGCACATCACAGGTAAACACTGATTAGGAATTGATGAAATTTGAGGGTAATATAAATACTCATAATTCACAATCGGTGCCTTGCCAACATGTCACTGTTTTGTTGAGACTTTAACATAACTACAAAGGCCAAAATACTAGATTCGAGCAATAGGAAACTGAAGTTTCATTGAAGTCATATATTTCATGTAGAGCGTAATAAATTATTTTCTTCCCTTGAAATATTTTATAATGCGTTTAGTTTTGATTGTATGTAATGCAATAAATTGATACTTCAACTGATTCCTTTTCTTTATATTATTAAGTCATTTTACATGTCATATCCACTACACGTTGTAAGTGACGTGGCATAAGATTTAACTAGGCTGGAGATTATAAAACATTTAAAGTTGATGAAATCCAGCATCATATTTGTATGCGGTTTTTACTTACCAGCGCGAGTACCGTTCCTACGTTTCTGTGTTGAGCATTACCAGAGAAATTAAACGTATTAATTTTAAAACAAATTTCTGAAAGTTACTTATGATGCTGACCATCTGACTTCATAACTCTGTATAAACACAATCATTTGTCTACGCTATGAGGTTTAATAATTCTTTGCAGGAAATATTTAGCCTAAAACAGTCCTCAGTGTAAAATAAAATATAGGATATAAGTATAAGTGTCTAAATGTAACGTGTCAGTTGTAGGCTAACTTGTTTGTCATGCCAAGTATGTGTTTTATTACTACTGACTCTTCCTGGCAACTTTTCATGTTCTACTGGATTACTTATAACTGATGCAATACCCATTTCCAAATCAATAATTTCATTACTGTTATTTTTAAGATAATTAATAGCCAGTTTTGTGTTTCTTTGAATATTTGTAAAATACAAATAGAAATTATTGAATATTAAAGCATACTTTAATGTCTGTGAAAACAGCTCTTATGAATGATGCAAGATGTTTTGTAATATCATCATTATCTAAAAAACGATAGTATTTTTTTAATAAGTGCATCACAGTAGTAATTTCAATTGTCTTTAATAATTTGACTATCTGCAATTATGAATACTATTTATGCATGTAGTAACTTATACATAAATTATGTAGTGGTATGATGTTAATTTATTTCACTACGAATATAAATTATTGCAATGAATATTGATAAGCCACTGTAAAGAATGTGATTAAATCAGTAGACAGTTACATTATCCCTGCAGTAGTTGTTACTGTTGCTAGTAGTTCATGGCAATAGCAGATAAAAATGACTTAATGTAACTGGAATGAGATCTGAGAGTTTGTCGAACATAAGAGTTGTTTTCACTGATATACTTATTTAAAATATTTTTTTATAAATTAATTTTAACAGAGCAATATCTGCATGTAAACTTATTACTGTACATATAAATATAGCATACCAGTAACAGGTGTCTCATATTAATTGTGTGTTTTAAAACACGACCCATTGTACCAAATTTACCTCATTATATAAGCAAGAATTAAATAGATAATAATTTTTTAAAAAGTAAATTCTTTATTTCTCGTCCATTAACTGTGTTGTCTGAAAAATTAATGTTTTATGTCTTGGTAGTGTAAGTAGTCCATCAATATATGTAGAAACATAAATGTATGTGTACAACCGAAAATATTAGCTACCCCAAACTAGGAGCATAATAATGCTATGTTGTATAAATATAAACTGATTAATTCTGTATCATTTATTTGCAATTTTCGTGAATTTGAAATTAAGACAAATTTTAAGTTTTGTTCTTATTCCAATTAATTGTTTTAGATTAAAACGGTATTTAGATGACCTAAAATTAATTTAATTGTCCAGTCATGTTCAAAGCCTAAATCAGAGCAAAATCGTATGTAATTTAATAAAGTATTTCTCACAACAGAGATGTCATTAGTTGCTCTGATAAACTGAACATTTAAAGATCATTTCTTTAACATGTGACTGTAATTGTTAAACATTTTGTTTCCTGTCAGTACTTGTTTAATTATTAATTGCAGTGCTGTTAAATATATGCGGCTATATTTCGAATTGCATGTGGTTTCCGCTCTGTCCAATATATATGTATATGTCTATAATATGATGACATGCTCATTGTAAGAAGTCTGTATTCTGGTAAAGTTAGAGGTATCAAAGGGTAGAATTTTTCGAGAGATCAAGCGAACATTCAGCAATAAAAATACACTTAAAGAGAAGAAATCTTTGGTTACAATATTTAGACTGTTAAATATCGAGTGTGGAAATTTAGTATTTTGTTATATTGAGGTCTGAAATTTTAAAAATTGGAAAATATATTTGTTGCCACGGTACTGCTTGACGTTATTGTAGCTACTTTTAAAAACATTCTACATTCACAAAGTAGTTAATAAATTGTAAGACTTCTTTGTGAATAGCTTTTTCTGTGTGTATTTTTAATCACTTTAATGAATTATTTTGTCAATGTCCTATTTAGTTCTTCAATAATCAAATGTGTTAGAACATTCACAAGTTGAGACCATAGTTGCTTATGTAACAACTAAGTTGAGTATTTTATGTATAACATAAAACAAATTATTATTTTTAACATGTAACTAAAATTTTGTTCACAAAACCTCACAAACAAACTCTACTTCAAGCTGAACAACTCAATCGAAAAGTTCTACTATCGTCTTTATTATTTTGTAATAGTCAAAATGAAATGAGCTCTAGTGTAATGGCTGGGTAATCATTTTTTATAAAATTCATATAAAAAATTACAATTTCGAATTTAATGTTGCAATTTTATAGTATATGTACTATAAATATTTTTTATTTCAGAATTCTAACTTATGTTCTTGTTATCTATAATCTATAAATATTTAATGCAGCAATTGAATATCTAAAACTGAAAATATTAGTGATATAGCTCAGTAAACTCAATAATATGTAATTAACTCTTGTTTACAGCGTCAGTAAAAATATATTTTTAAAAAGGCTATGTTCATATACTATCTTAATACGTATCACAATTTTTAAATTCTTAACGGCAAACATTGCAAAAATTCCGATCAAGCTGGAATTTTTTTAGAATGCGTTTTTCGGGAACACTAAACGTGAATAAACGTGAATTTTTAGTATTGTTTAGATGTACTTAGGTCAATGAACAAGATAATGAGACAGCAGTTAGTTGCAAAACCAAGATACATAAATTAACATAGTTGCCTTTATATTTAGTAAAATGAATGCATGCGAAAATACTTTCGGAGAAATTCGCTACCTTGATAAACGGCACAATTGGGTATTGTAAAATCTTCCTCAGTTGATTTACTCGTAGGCTGAGCCTATTAATTTTACAGTCTTGGGATTACTCAAGGTAATTGTTACATGCAGATTTTGGACGATCACATGGCCATTTTCTGAATTATTATTTTTTTTTAGAAATGAAAAGTCACGCCCCGCATTATGCATATATATATATATATATATATATATATATATATATATATATATATATATATATATATATATATATATATATATATATATATATATATATATATATATACACACATATATTCTATTAATCTTATCAGGATGAAACACAAAAATCGTAAGACTTCATTACACCTACCTACTTAAACCACGACTGTAGTAAGAAAAGTCTGTACTTGTGTTTTACTTTGACGTTTACTTGTGAATGATATAACGCGAAAACACACATTCTTGTCACACTAATTAAACGTTTACAACTAGGCTTGTGGGTGCTTAAGATTTTTTTCTTATTTTTTCGTATTAAAACCGTTCGATCATTATTTTTTTTGGTAACATTTTTTAAAACATCGGGTTACACTTATAGAAAATAATCTCCATGCCGGCCTCCGTAGCGTGGTCGGTAGCAAGACGGTATACGGTGCGAGAGGTCTTGGGCTTGAATCCCATCACGGGCGTGGATGTTTGTGCCGTTTACTTAGGTTTAGGTAGTTTTTAAGCCGTTCATTACCAAGCAAAATTGCTTAAAACCAGGTGACGTAAATAAATCCTCTAAAATAAAAAAAAGCATCTCAACCATGTGTAACAACCATTTTCATTTTTGATTGATAACATAAACTAGGTTTTAATTATGCAGAAAGATTGTGAGAAATATTATCCTTGAAATGTATTTTAAAGTAGTAGTGAAGGAAATGACTGTTGAAAGTTGTTCATAAATGTATATTTGTACAATGTACAAGGTAGAGTGAAGGCAATAATAAGTATGTAGCTTTCCAAATAAACGGTGAGTAGTTACAGCAAATGAGGTTAGTTATGAAAAATTTACTTTGATAAGCAATGCTTCATTATTTAAATTAATTAAATTAGTTTAATATGTGGTCTCGGTAACATTATTCCTTCTTTATTCGACATTTTGAAATGCAGCAAATACATTTTTTGAATACAATTATGCTTTTTCCGAGCAAACACAAATTGTATCTACATAGATAAACGTATGAAGTACCGGTTTTTACTTATGCAACGCGATTTAGTCTCAACAGTGTATGAATATATTTGCTGAATTGTTCTGTATAAATTTTCTCATAATGTGAAATAAAATACAAAATTTAATGCTAGGCAAACATAACCTTGTATTGTGTTATCAGTAATGCATCGTTATTAATTAATTACTATTATTTAGGGCGAATTACAAATATTGATGTTTTTTATTTTAGAGAGAATATTTGAGCATTTTTAAGTTGAATATTAAATAATAAAATAATTGGTTACTGGTACACAATAATTTTAATAAGTCCAATAAATAAATGGGTATATTTTAAGTGTTCAGAAGTTAAAATTTATTGTAGGTTATTTGATAGGTTTAATAAATATTTAAAATTCAACGTTTAGAAGCTACGCACGTAAATATTTATAAATGCTGTACACATTGTTGTCGTATAAAAACTATAAATTGTTGTGAAAATATGATGTAATATGTGTTGTTCTGAAACATTTATGTCGTTATGCTTGCATGCTGCTGGTGTTTTTTCTCTATTGATGTGATCCATTCACAAATACTCACACGTAGTAAAATACCAAATTTCTTGTGTTACATATGTGAAAATGTGTTAAAGGCCGTGTGTAGTTAGTAAATATGTGTTCAAATTCATTTAAAATTTTTCATTAGTAATAATTGTAATCAATTGTTTATGCAGTCTTTTAGAGTTTATATAATTTTTGTACGCAGTTTTTAATAGAAATCAAATATTTATGCAAAAAACAGTGTCTCATGTTTAGTTGCGTGTTCTTGAAAACTTTAAAGAAAATTTTATATTAAATCAACATTAGGACAACTACCCACCGAATGGAAATTGATTGGAAGACCTGGAAATTTTGTGTTGAACATTTTACCTGACTGTAAAAATAAAGCTTATATGCATTCGTGATGCGTATTAATTTGTGTTTCTCATAATTGTTTCCTATAATAATATTAAAATTTTTTGAAGTAAAATTAAGTAAATCTTCTTAAGAGTACAAATTGTAACTCGTGTGAATTAATTCACATAAAACATAACAGAATTCATTGCATCAAGTCATCCTGTATTGGTGGTACTGTACATGATTGTAATTACATTTTAATAATCTCTAAAATTAGCAATAAGACAAGTATTTAATTTGCAGTGTTTAAATTGCCAGAAATTTGTTATCAGTCAGAGATGAAATGAGAGTGTGATTTTATTAGCTATTTCTATATTTGTATGTGTGTACAGATTCTGTTTGTTTGCTATTTATAAGTTTAGGAGGTAAAACCTTTTTCTAGTATGTACCATGTACACATTTGTTTCTGTCTAAGATTTAATATTATCACCAAAATAAAAATTAACCCTTTACGTTCCTACAGTATGGGAAAAAATGATCTCAGCTTTACAAAGAGTAAACTATTGCATGCTGGAATTGTCAGAATCAGTGCAAAGGTAGCAGGATATAAATGATAATATTGACATATATCTACACTAGTTCAAATCACGTCTGTCGACTGATTCAACGAACATAGTAAAACAGCACCTTACCAATTAAAGAAAACATAATAATAATCAGCCAAAGAAACATCGAAACAGAAATAGATTTGAGTAAATTTATCTCCATAGCTCACAAAAATTTTTCTTGATGTTCTCTTGGTATTTAAAAGCCATTCATCAATTTTCAACTTTATTGACTAGTGATTTTACAAGAAAAAACAGTTATTAAATATGTACTATTTTTTTAAATACTTGCAGTGGTGATTTTTCACGAAAAAAAAGCTGGAGACACAATGTTCATTACAATTTTCGGTAAACAAATTTTAAATATTTTTAGAACATATTTCATAAAATATTGTTGCAGTCTTTATGTAAACCTAGTCTATAGTTCATAGATTTAGTAATAGCTAATAGAGTGTACTAATTAAATTGGCCATGTCTGTTCATATAAATTTATGTGTAAAGTAGTTATTATTGCAAGCATGTATTCTAAAATTTCACTTGATTATTTGTTACAGTGCTATTTATTGTATACTAACTCTTGTGAATCTTGTGCATGTTTTTTTTTCATCTGCAGCCACGTTCTGTTTTGTTGCTCTCATCCACGATTCACATTTTGTTTGTGTCAGTTTTCTGTTATTTGATATATTTCTACTGTACCAATAAGCAACAGTGTTTTTGTTATAGTTGTAATAAAAATTTATTTCCCGAAAATGTATTTCCATCACAATTCACAATTCTATTTTATAGCCGAAATATGTGAGTTCATAAACTATTAAATTTTCAAGAAGAAAAATATGTAGTGAAAGTTTACATAGCTGTTGGTTGCAAGTTTCACAAACCAGTTCACTATTAATATATCTACAGCGAAAATAAAGAAGCATCGAAATATTACATATATTTACACAACCATATTCAGTACCCAAATTTTTTTTTAATATACTAGCCTACTAGAGACATGTTATTGAAAACTAAAATAATAAATTCTATGTTTCTAGCTTGTGACAGTAAATATGTATCACAGTGAAATGTATGTCCAAAGTCTAATTTTTTGGATTATGTGAATTGTTGCTCTGTGAATTAAAATTTGCCATAATAAGAAAAGTAAGCATAAAGAAATTAATAATGTTCATATATGAAAGTTTGTATTGTAATGATTATTAAAATACAATCCAGTTGTTTGTTGTATACCTGCAGGTGCCAAAAATTATTTTCAAATACTGGCATATCCTTAAAATGTATGTGTACTGATGTTTAAAACATGATTCCTTCTATCTTACCTTCTATTACTAACAACAGTGTACTTCTTACTTACTCTGATTACACTCTATCTAAAGGCAGAGTTTGTGGAAAGCAGACTTAGGAAAATATGTGTGATATTGATACTAAGCCTCACATATATTTCTCACGTGTCCTGTATTTATTCTCTATCTGGGTCCAGGACATAAGAAAACCACTTGATTGTAAACGTCTTCATTTCCAGAATATTTTCATTTTATGTATATCACAATTAATTGTATGATTTAAAATTATAGTTTGCTACAAAAACCTAGTTATTAGAGAACAAACCATTTTAATGTAATGATTATAGCCAATCACTAATGATTTCTTTGAACTTAAAACTGTAACAAACGTATAGAATTATCGTTCACAAAATATCTGCCTTAAATAACTGGCATCCCCAAAAATATCATCTTCAGATTATACAGAAACGTATTTAAAACTTGTAATGACAATATTTTTTGAAAACGAGTCTTGTAACTACAAAAGGATTAATAAAGGAAGATATAATTTTCTTCAACCAAGACAAACTAATTAATTACTTTCAGAGAACAGCATCTAATAACTGACAAATTTGAAAACTGTATATAACTTCATCCATAATAAAGGTAAATTTTTGTAATTTGAATATTTATGTTGATATTCATTATCTGTACATAAAATTTTTAAGAGCTGCTAGTTAAAAAAAAGTACATTTTACTATAACCCACTCCAGATGTGAAAGAATATACAAATTGTGTTTTTATATCTCACATAAAAAACAGAAAAAGGTGTTTAAGATTCATTAAAAGTTGTATTCAGAAACCTGACTCAAACAATCATATATTTTTGTTGCTTAATTATTTAGATTTATTTCCCCAATGCTTACCATATTTTACTTTCTTATAGTGAAATTTTATAATTAGAAAGTTATATCACTTGGCAATTTGTTAGTATTTCAGTTATTTTTAAATACATTTTTTTAAGTTCTGCTCAGTTAAAGCAAAATGTGAGAAGCATACTCCTTACTCTTATATATGGTATGATTTAATTTAAATATGTATAATTCCATAACAAGAGTAATAGCTTCAAAAAGTCTTAATCCATTTCAGAATGTTCCAAACAATACTTAAGTTAGACAGCCTGGAACCCACCTTAACATATAAGACATGTGGTTTCTATCATGTTTTGTAAGGTGTAGTTTAATATATCTTGAAATGGAGTAAATACCAAAATATAATTCTCTATTTAAAATTCTATAGAACCAAACACAATTTATTATATTTAAAACAACATTTAATTAGCATGTGGACTGTTATTAGCAAAATCAAAATAATAATTATAACGTTCACATAAAAATCTTGGACAACGCATGTCCCACTTAACCGAGCTCTCAAAATAACGGGAAAAAAGTAACAAACATAGTAGAACAGTTCACCATACTTATTTGTACACTCTGACAGATTAACAATGGTAATGAGATCAAATTACTTACAGAAGATAAGTGATACAGTTTTAATTACACAGAAATAACGGTTTTGTGGTGACCACAAAATACTTTGTCAATATGGACCTCACGAAAACTATTGTAGTGGTTACAAAAATATTTTGTAGTCGCTGTAAAATTTTATTGGTTGCAGCAAAAATATGTTGTGGTCACCACAAATAATATTGGTAAGGTTCATACAAACAAAATATTTTGTGGTGATCAATAGATATTTATTTTTCAGTGTAGTAATTTCGGGAGTAAATATAAGCATGTTGTGAAAAATATAGAGAATTATGCAATTATCAACACTCGAACAGAATGTCTTCATTTTACTATGCATTTATTACATATTTTATACTTTTTTTAAATGCAGTACACCCTTGTGTACTCTTAAATTTAAATATTTAAATGTAATATACATAATTGACTGCACTGCTCTATTTCCTTTTTTTTTTTTTTTTGCTCTGAACCATTCTTGCACATTA
>PNEQ01127194.1:0-49141 GCA_003012365.1 Medauroidea extradentata | reverse complement strand
ATAGTAAACATTTGAGCAACCATTGCGCAACTACCCAGAGACTGTGTTTGAGGTGCTCAACTGTAGTCTAGAAGCTCATTGGTTGCTTATTACATTTAAACCAAGCGTATGGTACCTGCTTATGTAACAATCGTACGCTATTTGCTCATTCTTCATTCTTGAAACTGCTATAAAATATATTCACATTCTACAAGATGTGCATGCAAACTAATTACATTTATCATTCATCCACGGTATGTTAGCTGAAAATACTCATAGCTGGAGACAAGATACGTGACGTCCTTTTATTATATAATTACAAAATGGTCATAAAAGCATTCCTCAAATTTGAATATGTATAATATCAAAACCAAAAAGTTACAGGGCATAGTCGTCGTATGTGTGAAGGGTTAGGGGGCGGGGTTTGGGAGGAGGTCGTGAGGGCGACTCGCCCTGCTCCCCTCTAAACCACGTGTGGTGGCAGAAACAACATTTCACCCCTCCTCTTCTGAGCCCGTATTACATGATTTACAGTTTGAAAAGACAACCAAATATTGTGAAAATATACAGAAAACCACTGTATGTTAAGCTGTACTAAAAACACATTTTCTCTGCAACGATAATTGACGGAGGATGATAAAATATTATTTTTAAAAATATATTAATCTTAAATGGTTTATTATTAAATCGTTGACAACTCGTGCACGTTGCTAAAGTTTAAGCATATTCCTTCTTAATTCGCAGTGTCTCGTGGCTACGTTAGAATTCACACAGTTAATTTTCCAAGCGGAATCTGTAAATGTCTAAAACTTTTTTATATGTAAAACAAATGAAATAAGTCGTACATCATGTTGATATTTTTCCTTTATTCTAGTCGTAATTACATATTATATTCTTTAACACTTCCTGAAGGAAAATCACATGTTCCTAGAACAGTTAGTTGGAGAAGTTCATGCAAAAGCGCAAACATTAATTTTTCAGATAAGAATTTTCTAGCAACTACCTCTTAACTGCTGAAAATTGTTCAGAGACTTCCTATGGACTACCACTGTGTGCAAGTGTTTAAGGCTGGAATTCATAGTGGTGTTATAAGTGCTACTTGAAATAAGTGCTACTTATATCCGTGCTTAAGTACAGTATTCAATTCATAGTGTTAGATATAAGTATTGCTTTTTGTGACCGCGTCAAGATTTGGTTCACGTAGTATTACTTCAAATAAGTACTGCCTAATATGTATTCACTGCCACAAAATAAGTGCTACTTTTTTTCACAAGTATTCATAATCAAATAAGCATTCCTTATCCAAGCATAGAAGTAGTACTTTATCAAGTCTGCTCCCTAGGTGACTTAAGTAAAGGATTTGTATGTAAGAAATATGTTATGCAAGGTATTCCTTCCTTCACATTGATATTTCATTCCACATATTTAACGAAAATAGGTATTAAAAAGTTAGGCATAAAATGTACATGGAACAAAACGGAAAATAAAAATTCAGCAGACACAGTTACGAAAAAATAACCTCGTTTCTCAACCTTTTTTCAAACTCTTTCTTCGTGTTTTTGTTCCTTAAAGAATTTTCTAGGGTACTCATATCCCTGGGGATGATTTTTTATTTGTAAATTCCGCTTCAATATGAACTCAACATTTCGTTACATTTTATATACATATATATTATATTGTAAACATTGTAGATTGAAAATGTTTAAAATCCGCCTATAATAGATCTACACCTGTCTAGGTCTACGAACATTACACCCGGTAAGTTTATACAAAATAACATCAGTTTCTGTTGGGACCTACTTATAAAAACAAGAATATTAATACTATAATCGAAGTAAACTAAATTAAGCGTCCCCTATAGCCAAAATATTTTTTCGTCAAGTGGTATCATGACAGGTTGGAAGCTGACAGAAATCTAATTATGTGATCACAACATTGAATTTTAGTACACAAGATTGTTCACTCTATCTCATCATACTCGAAAATCGCAAATATGTTCAAAGTCTATTCTGTGGTAGGTTATGGCATCAGTTGGTTGGCAAAACACGTCTAGCAAGCCGTTTATAAACTGTATTTCAAGCGCAGCATGAGATGCGGTCATGAACATGTTCAGGGTGTACAATATAAAACATTTCATTTTAAGTCAGTAACAGACGCAAATTTAGGACTAACTTGTAAAAACCAGCATTATATTAACTTAACTGAAGCAAACGACTGGACATTTGCTAACACATAACCTCAAACAAATTCTGCCAAGCGCAACGTGTACATATCAATTTTATAGTGGAAGCTTCCCAGTTTTGTATTTGACAGAAAGCTAATCATAAACACTTTACCACTTCATTCACAAAAATTACATGTGCTCGAAGTCAGCTTTGTGATAAGAGGTTATGTAGTCAGTTGGTAAGCAAAATAGGTTCGGCAATAATAAGTGGCATAAATACGTTAATTTCATTATAATATACGTTAGTACGTTGAATATCAACTGAAACACAATTAAGTAAAATATTCTAATCAACAAGTATGCAGCACGTGTTCATGCAAATAGTTCTTTTTTTTTTTTTTTTTCATTGAGTCGAGTCGTGAATGTAATTTTTTATTTCTCAGTTAGCAAACTGCATAGATACAAAAAATATACTAACGCATTACCTAACACGTTTTTTGAACTTAGAATTGTTATTTAATTTAAACATGTATTAATGTAAAAGAAAAATGCTTTCAAGTGGAATTGACAATCAAATGTAACCAAATATTCACTTACTCTATAGGACTGCTGTAATTAAAATACAAATTCAGTTATGTCATGTAGGTACTGATGTTGTAGCGATACTTATTTGGTTACATCATCAAGTACAACTTGGCCAGTATAAATAATGCTTGTTTATGTTTTACATCGTGAAATAGGTGCTTATGAATCCATTGCTGAAATAAGTATTGCTTAGAGAATAAGCATTACTTCACGAAGTACTACTTATTTGCTAAACAAGCCTTAGACTATGAATTCCAGCCTAGACCTGTATTGTGATCAAAATATCAGCAATATTAATTAATACACTATTCAGTAGGAAACAATGTGGCAGCCGCCTTTTAATCCACGCATAGTCTGTGTCTGGACACATTGGCAGTGACTAGAAATAAAGGAGACAGTCTGGTAGTTTGTACAATGAATGAAGCCGTCAAGGTGGCTAGGTACCTGGACAGATGTATTATGTGCGCATCCTAGTTTCAAGGCGCAAGTCACTGAACAAGTGAGCATTCGCTTCGTTTATATCTCACATTATGTGCATTGACACGATATTTCATGACATTATATTAAAAAATCAAGGTTTGCTGTACTTATGCTGCACCAAGATATCCGTTTCTACTTCCTACAAAGACTGCAAACACACCCTGTTTTCTCATTTTCAGCTGAGAAAAAATACGCTTTAAAGATTAATGGTGAACCTAAAGTGGGTAACTACGCATGTTAAGTTCTTCGTGACATATTCCTTTGCAGACACAACAAATGTTTTCACGTAAGCTGAGCAATTTTCGAACAAGCTTATATATTCATCATACTGATGCCATGGATAGAACATACAAATTTTCTAAATTTTGTTAAAATTCACAGAAACACAATTTTATGTCTACGCACAAAAACTTCGTGTATTATTCATCGCCCAAATGTTGGCCTGCGTCCTCCCAACACTTAGCAAAGCATACGGCCTCATGTTTTGAGTTATCATTTTCGGACACAGTGATAATTTTTGCACAAAATTGGGATTCATTTCTGCAAGCAAGTGATTGTATTGTAACATCGTTATATTTGAATTCGAATGGAAAGACCGCGCACACAATGCACGAACTAAATATATTCTCGTGCACTTAGAATTCAATAAGTACTCTGATTCCCTATCTAATTGTTACCAGTTTTAAAAAGGCTACTTTGATACAAATATGTAACTGCTCGCTTTGAACGCGAGTCACTGAAAGACAGCTGAGCTCTCGTGTGCGCAGTCGTGCCACGAGACCGGTGCATCATTTTAAGTTAAACGTTATTTTATACAGCCTTTCTTCCAGCAAAAAAAAACCGTTTTCGACACATTGACTAGAACATATTTGTTTTCGTACACAAACGATAAATATAAACAAATATATGACCATGCAGTTTTAGTGGATTGTCTGGTCGCCTGTGCGAATATATTATAAACGTATTAGATATAAATGTTTATTATTCACGCCACATTTTTAAATTTATTGAACTAAATTTTCATACTCAAATAACCTGAAAAAAAAAACATACATTCATCATGTTCGGCTGCGAGAAAAAACATGAAATATTAGGACCTGAAATCGGTATGCACACTTATAATGTTCTTTGAATGCTATTCGTTATGCAAACAGAACTCACGCATGTTGAGAAGTTGTCAAACATATCCCTATCGGCCGAAGTTTTGCACACTGGTTGGCGACCTGGGTAGGTGGCCACATCATTAACGAATATTTGTGAACGAAAGAGTTAAACCTCCCCGTACAATACATATCAGGTCCCTTTTCTGAGGAACAAATGTATTATGTGTTACGAACTATAACTGTTTTAACAGCAATCGCGCAGACAATCAGTAAACAACCAAATTAGTAAAAATTATTAATTTACAGCACAAACATTGCTATAGGTATGAATGTATTGGTTTGTGTATATACGCCATTGCGCATGAGCAATTGCGTACGTCCACAAACCAATACATTCTTAATGTAAACTCCCGTTGCAACAAACACTTAAATTTTCAACAAAGATTGCTGCTAAAAGTCATGTGTTAAAAAAGTTAACTTCAGTAATTAAAGTGTTCTGCGTGATTGGAGCATTACATCTGCTGCAAAGGTTTGGTAGAAAACATAGTATTAAAAGCGGATTTTTATTTTGTAAATACAGCTCTTCACAAATAGCATTTGAGGAACATTTTATGTCTAATGACAAGTTCTAAGTTCTTATTTCAATCGGTACAATTTTTTTCTGTTAAAATTAGCAAAGCAGATTTAGTAAGATTGCTTTGTGGTTAGTAAATGTTCTATACATACATTTCGTATTGGTATTTATACACACACACACCATAGGCTAACTTTTTTTTATTGTAAGGCTCGGGTCACCGCTTCAAGTAATTTTCAAGAAAGTCGCGGTTATAAGTTTGCATGCTTATTCGGTTTTACTGTACTTCATTATTCTTTTCTATTCAATTTAAGTGCTACCGAAGTTTCTTACGCCACACGTAAACAAAAACATTAACTCGTGACTTATATGATTGAAACATGAAACTCTTGAAGTTATTTAGCTCTCCAAACAATGTAGTCATAAAATCGAAATAATTTCACATAAAATATTAATGTTCTAGGGGAGAGATACACTTCTGTTGGTGCTAGGACTTAAATGCATTTATTGACTTTTTACGATTTTACAGTCTACATATAACATTAAAAATGTCATTAGTAATAGAAAATCTACCGAAACTTGAAATAGCTGTAAAATTTTTTTACCCAACTTCGAGTATATTACGTCTGTTCATAGTGATATTGGTTGTTGTTGCAAACGTGGCACCGAAAATAATTTTATATTTTGAGGAAATATGTGTTTATTTTTGTAACCTACAGCTGTATTTATCTATTTATTATTTACAAATCTTTTAACAAAACACTTAAAGGCATTATGTATACAAACATGATTTACGTACTTGCAGTAGATTTCATTATTCACTGCCTCTCACAAAAGTTTTGAAAGAGACTACGAAAAGTGAATATAACTATTTGCTAGGATGAATGCACAAAATTTACTTAATAGTACAATTGCGTAGTAAAATATTTCGCAGTATAACATACAACTTAATTCAAAATAAAGAAAAATTGTACTCATTTTCTTATTTTACTATCATTAGTATACTTCTGAACGTATTAGAGAGTAACTAAGAATCGACTTCAACGTTTGGACCACAAGTTATAAGAATTAAGTGCCATTTTGTAAATGTGAGCATTTTCGTGTGGTTTAATTAGTAACAAGCTGGTGACAATAATTTTGAACTAAATACTTAGATTCATGAGAGTGAAAATGCACATTATTAACCAAAAGGGAACTTTGAATCGTGTGGAAATTTCAAAATTTAGTTTGTCTATACTTATGTGAGCAAAGAAACATATAATTAACAGTCCTACTGACTTATTCGCATGCGGAAAGCTATATTTTTCACTATTTTAGTAACGTTATTTTGTCGCTGAATAACGCTGAAATTTACAACAGATGCATTGCATATAATGGGCGAAAATATACACTGATTATGTCAATTAATATGTTCAATAAGAACATATTATGTATTTTTTTTAATAATGTAGCGAGGAGTAATGATAAATGTTTAAGGTACCAAATCTCTCTAGTTTGTTGACAAAATCAATCAACATCAGGAAAATTTCCATTGCATGATTAACATAGTTCTTTACATACACCTGACCATTTTATAGAATTCTATACGACACATCACAATTAAAGGTATGAGAATTATATATACCCTATGATACTTCATCACGTATATATTATTATGTATACGTATGTATACAACTTTCGTAAAGTTTTTTTTTTGAGAATCGTAGTTATACAAGCAAAAAACCATCATGTCTAGAAATTGATACGTATTAAACAGTGAAAATACTTTGAATGTGTTTCATGGACATATCCACGGGGATAAGACCAACTCTCTCCTTTTATACGGGAATTTCTTAAGTATGCCACCTATGTGGACGTATTCGGCTAGTTTGAGGCCCAGAAATGCAGGATCTTTAAGGTCGACATTACGCGTACATCACGTCTCTCCCTGGACTCTAGGAGCATGTCACTGAACTAGAATAGTCTTCTCGCCGAAAACTCGCCTTTATCAGACATTCACTGCTGACCCTATCATTTAAATATGCACTATCAAAATTAAAGGCGTGTTGTGCATGCCCATACTTGTTAAAATATTCTGCGCCAATATTCTCACGCTATAAAAGGACCGTAAAAACACCCAGTTTCGTAATTTTCGGCCTATATAAAATATGCTTTGATGAGCAGTGGGGAACCAGAAAAGGGTATGAACGCGTATTGTATACTTTGAATGCGGTTTCTAACCAGATATAGACAATGCACGTTGTGCAGTTTTCGAATTATCTTGTAACGGACGACACTTTGTACACCGCTCGGAGGCTTAGACATGCGGCCACCTTAAATAGCACAATTTTTCACCTTGAAAATTAAAATCTTTACCGGGGTAGCCCCTCTTCCCCCGTCGCCGCTTATTGGGGAGATCGGTGTTACTTTATAACATTTCCATGCCCGGGACCCTCCTAAACACAACTCCTGGTTACAGTCCTATGTGTCTGTTGCAATATATCTCGTTGCCCAGTCCTCTTCTCCACGTTAGTTGATGTTCCTTACGTCCCTGAGTATTGGTTGGGCATTGAAATAAACCATGTATCTTGAAAATTATTTTCATAAATGTACTATGTGACCACCACGATCAGTACGAACGAATTCTACGCGATACTCAAAACCTTTCCACACGCTTGTCAGCATGTTAGCGGTGCGTATGGCGATTTATGGAATTCTAATTTTGAGGTCGTCAATCTTAGCCGGCAATGGTATAAGAAAATTTTTATTACTTCCCGTACACCATAAAAATTCGCAAGTGTAACACCTAGAAAATCTTGGGGTGGGAGGCAGTGGTGAAAAGCTTAGGGCTGAATTCAGAGACGTCTTTCCATGGTTATCTACCCAGTGAAAGGCTGTTCTATGAAAACTACTCGGCAGAGACGTTATTCAGTGGTTAGTTGACCGCTGGAGACGGCATTAGTACCAGTTGAAAATGAATGAGCACTGAAGCTCATTCGAAAGCCTATTGAGTTTTAAAGCAAGAAAAACACAAGTAAAATTAGTTTTGAAATAAACTTATATGGGTTAAAAATCGTATCATCCATAAGGATTACCGTGCGTTGTTGTATTGTTTCGATGGTAAATAATTTAAAGGTTAAAATCACGTTGAAGAGGTTTTTAAATCCTTTGAATAGTTGGAAAATGAAATGCCAGTTACGAGAATACATATCTGAATTTGGCAGACACATTTCATTTGTATTGGTACTGAGAATTTGAAGTAACGTTTTTGAAAAGCCATTGTAAGAGATGTGCTGTATCCTCATGTATAACATTTGGAGAGTTTTCAAAATAGTGGTTTTCCAATCCCTGAAATGACGAGGATAGTTATAGTTTGCGATTTTATGTTTCAGGGAGCTTTCAGGTTATTGCACGTATCTGTTCTAACCTAAAAACTCAGCAATATTCACTATACTACGAGGGCATTTTATTTGCGATTACCCCTCAAATTTCCGTTTTTAAACAACTGAAGAATAAAAACGAATACAAACATGATCTGCAGAGTGTTTTTGCTCCTAAGTGTACCCAACAAACGATGATGTTGGTATCTTGGACACTGAAGTATTAAGTTTACAAATTTAAATAATAACTACGGTATGTTTCCCATAAGGTGATTTTGTCAGGCAACTAGCGCTGACATTGGCAAGCGATTATTCTTGCCAAATTTTACAACATAAGCCCCTAGGGAAATACAACTTATTTGATGCTGTGTTTAGATTATATATGCAATTAGATTTTAAATATGGCTTAAGTAAATGATAAAGTAGTACAGTATCTCATACTAGTGATCCCATCCCTCCCAAAACTACTTTTAGCTAACCATTGTCTTTGTTCTTTCCAGTCCCAACTTACTGTGTCACACGCTTATTTTGTGATATTTTTCTTTATTTTGCATGCTTCACAAAATTGTCTGTGTACATTTTCATATTAAACTACTGTAGGCCTAGCTTGTTTGCAGCCATTGTGCAGAAGTAAATCTAACTTTTATGTAGGAAATTTGTGTAGATTTCATTGGTATCAGTCAAATCACAGCTTCTCCTTAGGCCTCCTTCCGTTTTCTGCTGACAGCACTGATGTCACTGACAGTTCGCTAGTGTCCGTCAGCAAGAAGGGAACAGTCTTCACTACACAGCTAAATATTTCTCCGCAAGTACATCAATACTATCGGAACGTTAAATCAGTAAAACATTCTGCAAGTCTGCGTTGCCTCGCAACTACATTCTGGCGATAAACAGTCATGCTTATTTTGTTCGTTGTTAAAAATACAGTCGCTAGCCTATTTTTTCCGCTGATTTTTA
Source organism: Medauroidea extradentata (assembly GCA_003012365.1). Classification (NCBI taxonomy): domain Eukaryota; kingdom Metazoa; phylum Arthropoda; class Insecta; order Phasmatodea; family Phasmatidae; genus Medauroidea; species Medauroidea extradentata. The sequence goes on along the minus strand of PNEQ01127194.1, from coordinate 39,940 downwards.
GCATATTGATGCATCTAACACGACTTACGATCAATAAGATTTTTCTTCATTTTTTCACAATGAAACCTAATATCGCGTGCATTCTTTTGTCAAGCTGTACACATTAGAGTTAGCAATTATTTTTAAATACATAGAAAGGTATAATTGAACCTCGCAATATTGTTTAAGCTTTGTGAACTTCAAACAACGAATGCTTCAGTAAATATAAACAGACATTAAATAAACGTAAGCATACGGTAAATGCATACCATGTACTGTATATAAATTAACAGATAGCTGCTTCAGTTGTTACATCTTAAGAAAATATTCCTTGTCCTTCAATTAAATCACTTCAACTTTTGAATTTCCGCCGAAAATATTGTTTTCCTGACAGCACTGATTCTCTGAAGCACCAGTAAAACCATTAATCTAAATAACGGATATAGCCTCGCACTTGGCATCAGCATCAACCAACCTTCAGTGACAATCGGTGCTTGTTAGTAATATCTTAACTATAGCTGACATTACTGAAAACACTGGCCAGTGAAATCAGTGAATAACTGAAGGTGGCCTTAAACAAGCAAGCATAGTATTTATGACGGAACACAAGACAAACGAGAGTCAAAATGAGATAGAATGTGTTCTTACACACACTGAAAGCAATTCCAAACAAGGAAATGTTGCGCAGTGTTGCTAGACATGTGTCGAAAATTAATGCGAACAGGCTTTCAGCTGACAGTCACTCGAAAGGCGTTTTTGAAGTACGAGAGAAGGAGAGGCTGCCAGGTGAGTGGGAGTTGATAGCTTTTTCGAAGGACGACTCAGAATTCTACCTTTAGTCATCAACATTCCAGCATGACCAATTTAGCGTTGCGGCAACGTATCTTTAAGGCCACGGGTTAATATTTATGTCATTTTTGCGAGTTTATAATTTTTTAAACTCCTGAAAAGTGGCTGATATCGAAAAACCGTTACATAGGCAGGTCGGAAATGATTTTTACCATGTAGTAATTTTTTTTTCAAATCATCAGTTTCTACAGGTTTGGATAATTATCGACTTAATTAATTTTTAAAGTCAATAATTAACCAATTTAAAAAAGAAAACACGTTTCGGAAGAAAACCTACATAGTAAATCAATTTCCAACATTTATATGTAACGGTTTTGCACTGAGAGAAAGAATTGTTTCATTATACAAAATATATTTGTTTGGGTGATGTTTGCTTCAGTTAAACAATATTTTGTTGATAAGACCAAGCTTGGAGTTCTCCAAACAAATTTAATTATTTCCCTCGACCAAATTATCCATTTAAACGTAATTTGTTTGTGCCAAACGTATATTTGGTTGCTACAGGACGTCGAATAAATATTTTGTGTAAACAAACAACTCGTTACAACTTGTCAACAAAATAATATTGTTAGTTATAAGTGAAGTTCTTTGAACCAACAATTTTTTTTCGATGGACTAAATGATTTTGTTGGCGAAACTAAATACATTTGGTTGACTTGCGAAGATGGAATGCTGGCGTACGTAAGCGATAAGATGGAGAACACTGTATACCTCAACATTCTAAATATAAGTTTGTGCCACAAGTAGGACGTCTAAACTGTTAATCAGCATAATTCTAGTATCTTAATTTTAGCTATAACAATTTCAAAGTGGTTAATTCGATTGATCACAAAAGAAAATGCTATAAACTTGAAAACACCGCAGCTGAACGACTCGTTCTTTGTGCTGCGGACCTGCGGTGCACGACTTAACTATTCCTTTACAAATAACAGTCTCGCTGTCATGGAAGCACTCGTAGCTCAATTGGTTAGGTCATGGACAGAAAGAGAAAAGTGAAGGGATAATGGATCAAATTCCGGTACGACCATACGTTTTTTTTTTAGCTCTTTTAAAATGTTAAAAAATTTTCAAGTTTATAGAATATAATTTTTTAGTTCTTAAAATATTGCATGTGTTTTTAATATGGTCAACGAAATATTTTATGGCAAACTAAATATTTGGTACTGCTAACAAAATTCAGCTATTTGCCTCAAACAAATTAGGGGAACAAAATAATTTGGTACGAGCAAACTAATATTTCTTTGTCCCTATACAAACAAATGATTTGGTTCATTCAAACAAATTTTGTTTGCACCAACAAAATTTTTTTCTCAGTGTGTGATATCTGCTCCCTTTCAGAATTGTAAAAAATGAAACTGACTAAAATATCATAAATAGGGACCCCCATGGCCTTATGATATACCGCTATACGCGAAAAGCTAGGTGTCAATGTCCTGTTGGTGAATCATGTCCCCTGTTGACTCTAATCAACAAACCACCACTATGTCCAAATTTCCTATTCAAGTAATTATTTGCTTCTGACTAAAGAAAGAGGCGTTTATTTGGACAGAGCACAAAATATGTTCAGTTCAGCACGCTCATCATGTCCAGTGATGCTGACGCAGTGGTTATAATTTATTCTCAGAAGAGGCGCAATGGACTTCATTTTCCAGCAAGACCGGTGCAGCAGTCTATTGATATCTAGCTGTTCGTGGATACATTCTTTAGACGATGCCGCAACACTATAGTCGCGGAGCACCTGGTGACTACGGTCTTTCAACACTGGCTCTCAAGAAGCCCAGATCTTACATTTTGTGATATATTTATCCGTGGAGCATACAAATGATAAAGTATGTCTTCCATCATTGTCGCTTAACTCTGACGACATAAAAACTAGAATTATGGACGCCATTCGCACCTTTAATAGCTGGCTTACTGACAAGAGTGAGGAACAGTTTTGAAAAAAAAAAAAAAAAAACGTAAATATTGCTAGTGCTTCTCGTGGTGATCACACAGAACAAAAATGGACACAAGGTAAAAAAAACTTTCGGCTCTACGGTTACTTCTTTTGTTTGAACAACTTTGTTGCTATATTGGATTTGAAATTATAGACGTTCACATTTGGAGCTATCTTATATAACAATACTGTATAAACGCATATTAGATTAAGGGCCGAATTCACAGACGTCTTTCGGTGGTTGGTTGATGGTTCATTGTAAACTGCTCGACAGAGATGTCTTTCAATCGTTGGTTGACCGCTGGATATGGCATTCATACCAGATGAAAGTGAAAGAGCTCTGAAGCCTATTCGAAAGCCTATTCAGTTTTTAAGTGAACAAAACAGTTCACGTTTATATACATTATTATTAATGTTAAACATTTTCCCAATTGCTTGTAATTTATATAAAACTTTCTTGCCACTTGGCAGAACCGTAATTTCAACGTTCTGTAAAATTTGATTCGAAATAAACATATATTGGTTAAAAATCGTTTCAGTACTATGATTATGTTCCTTCCACGACATGGAGCCGGGAGGTGGCACACGCCTGAGTGTGGCACCGCACGCCATGTTGTAACGTCAAGGCCCTGACTGTCATGTTGGATGACCTTGACTTTTAACTGTGACCTTGACCTTGAGTGTCAAATTACCAAAATTTTCCGAAATTTCGAAAATTTCAAAAAAATTTTTAAATTTCAAAAATATCAAAAAATTATGAAAAATCTCGAAAAAAATATTACATCCATCATATTTTCGTTCGCCATATTGTATCCGGACGCCATCTTGTTTCTGGATGCCATCTTGTTTCGAGAAGCCATCTTGTTTCCGACCGCCTTCTTGGGGTTTATTCCGAAGCTTAAGAGAATTTTTCGATTTCGCATTCCATTATAATCCTGCACATATTTAATACAATAAATTTTTATAAAAATCTTTTTTTTTATATAAAAGTTATATAATTTAATCAACTAATGGCATGTCTTACCCGAGCGAGCTCCATCGACACACTGACTCCTCCCACCACTTTTTTCATGTATATATTAATTCCCCCCCCCTTCCCAATACCCTCATACGCTCATAACACCCTTCCCCTTCTCCTTCCACTCCAATTTCCGCCCTTCTCTTCTTCTCTTCGTCATCTCGACCTTCACTCACGATCGTTCCTGTCAGAACATGTCACCCACTCCCCTACCTTCAGCATTAAATATGTATAGATACAGATTTCCCTCTACTCGGCTATGTAATATATAATATCTTAATGCCAGTATCCTCGCTAGTTTTATTTATTTTTCTGTCATGACTCTATCTTTCTGCACATTAAATGTAATATGTTCGTACAGAATTTAATTATAATACTCGTTGATCACTCAGGGTAAAAATAAAACCCACTAATTTTCTAAAAAATTGAACTTTAGTTCACAATATTTCATGCATACTTCTACACGCTAAAACCCACAGATTCCCTTGCAAATATTATGGCTTACATTTTGCTTCGTGCATTTCAAAGCACTCTTTCCCAGTAAGTCAAAAATTTCCTGGGTGATCACCAAAATATTTGAAACATACTTTACATACATAAACCTTGTCCCCTTTCGAAGTTAGCTGTGACCAAACTAGTCTTGAAAAATTCCTAATAAAATAGTATTGTGAAATACACTTATTTGACATCATTCAACAGCAACAGATCGAAATGTTCTGGCTTTTGTTTTTTGTCACACGAATTGGCATTACCTTTAGTTCAGTAGCCAGGACATATACATTTACTGAGACACCATTGTTGTTCCGTTCAAAAAGTTTGATTTGCTGCAGTGGTGTTGGGAACTCGATGCCAGTAAAATCAAATTTCATATCCAGCACTATATATCGTTTGTTTATTCGCTGCTGGTTCGAATCTTCTAAATATCTCATCAATATTGCCCACTTAAAGCATTTTTCATAGTTAAAGTTGTGTGGGTTGATTACAGCATGTTTGTTTTTTATAGAGTCAGGTAAGTCTATGAAGGAAGATTTTGTTACCAGAACATTATTATCTGTACACTGACCATTGCAGATCTTTAGGTGCCTACGTAGGCTGTCCGTGCGAGGGAATTTCTCTGTACATTTGTTGCACTGAGGTAAAACTCGATATGGATTGAGGAAACAATGTGTTACATGGAGTTTGGCAACACATTCGTTGGTGAACTGTCTCGAACAAAATACACACCTCACTTCTTGAGGTCGAAGCTTCACACCACTGCCAGTCTTCTTGTGTCTAACAAGTCCAACAATGCGAACAAGCATGTTACCACACCTATCACACTTATTCAATACACGACTTGGATTATACAAACACTCATTCTCGTGTCGACGGATATTGTAGAGTCGGGTAAAGCATTTTTCACAGAATCGACACTGATGGCTTCGTTGTGAAGGAATAGATGTCTTAGTCGACTCAGTAGTGGACTGTAGCGATGAGACTTCCATCTCAGGAGCTGTAGAAGTCATTAGTTCAGCTGAAGAAGTTGTTTCTGGATGGAGAGATGGCACCATCAGTTCAGATGTAGGGATGGTTGTAGCCAATGATGACATGGCTGTCTCGCTCCAAGAAGTAGATGGTATCTCTTCAATTGTAGATGTGTCGACCCAAGAAGCTGATGACATCTCTCCAATGGTAGTTGTCTGGTTCCAAGAAGTCGATGGTATCTCTTCAATTTTAGGCCTCTCGACCCAAGAAGTTGATGGAATTGTACTACCCGAGGATTGCAGAGCAGTGTCATTTAACATTACTGTATTCTCCATGTCGAACTCCAAGGTAGTCGATGTGTCTCCTTCGATATCCACAGACAAACTAACGAGTCCCCAACTGACTGTGCCTATTTATGTAGCTGCCTATGAGTCATGTGATTTGTGAACTTTGACTCAAACCAACCATCTAATCAGAAACAAGGAACATTTTTTCACTCCATCCAAACAGAGAGACAAGAATCATCATATAATTACACCCAATGTCAAGATTGGTGTCATATCAATGTTTCCAGGAAACACCCACTTTTCCATTTACAGGTTACAACCCCATTTTTCCAACTAACTGGGTACAGCCAGTCCATTTTTTTATTTACAAGTCTTAACACGAAATTTAACAAGTTACAACCTGTCCATTTTTCCTTTCAATGTAAAAGTCTCAACACGAATTTTTACAAGTTACAACATGTCCATTTTTCCTTTCAATTTATAAGTCTTAACTCAACTTTGAAGAGCTTACAACCTGATCCAAGGTATTTATACACAAACTCTTAAATTTAATTAAAGAAATTTTTGAAAGTTACTACAGTACCAGAAATAAAAGTCTCATAATCTTAAAACACAATTTATTCAACAAAGGATTTACATGTACATAAAACCACAACTCAGCTAATAAAAATTAAGAATAAATGAAAGGTGTAATATTTTTGCTAAAACATGAAGCAATGCTCATTTTCCTGCAAATGTATTAACATTCACAGACCTAGGAGCATCCTCACAAGTAGGTACACAAGTCTCGGTTTGATTATCTGTAGCATTTACATCACACTGCAGACTTGGTTCTTGCTTTACCGAAGGCTCGAATTCATCTGGACTGTTGACAGGACTCTGGAAAGGTACCACGTTCACACATGCTGCTCTTCGATTTCGTCGGCGTCAATGACATGATGCTTGCAGTTCTGAGCCAGATTCACAAGCACTCACTTCAGACTGTGTAACACATTCATTAGTAGGCACATTTACTGGTGCACAGGATGTCGATTGTTATTTGGCGTCTGGTGGTCTGACTCGAAGCATCACAGTGCTTAGCTGCTTACTTTGGTATCTGGTCCATACAGCCTGGTAGCTCACATGTAGAGAAGGATACTACTTCTTCGATGCTCGCAGGGAGAACAGTTGATGGACGCATGTGGAAAATGGCACAGTTTCCAGGAACACAGCATTCTACCTGCTGCTGGGTTGGTTCGTATGATAGAGGAAAATGCGAAAATCTCCAGTGCTGCATGCCATTACCATGCAGCTCTCTGTGTAGGTATGTAGGTATCCACCGTCCCAGCAGCAATATTCAACACTCGAGTGGCCAGGCTTGAGACTGACATAAACATTTGCAGGATGAAAGCATACATATTGGGATGGTGTCTGGCATACAACTGTTCTTTCAGGTCATGTCAGCTTCTATTCATACACTTGAGGTACTCATTTCAACTCGTAGAGTGAAGTATTCCTCTCGAAGGTTGAGGTGTACCGTTTCCACAGTAGTTGAGTGTTACACGATGTACAGGCCCATTCACGTTCACATTTATCACACATGTGTCGTTGTCGATCACCGTACATTCTGACGAGTTTACGAAGTGATGGACATCCAAGATTTCTATGTCTACTTTGCTTAGTTCGCTCAACCATTTCTTTTGTTCTGGTCCTGCTATATGGACTGTGGTGGGTGGATACTGCATTAGAAGACGGCAGAGTGCATTCCTTACTTGTTCATATGGAATTTTACCATCATCCCACTTAAGTCCATGGTAATGTTTAGTCAACCACTCATTTGTTCTTTTGCTCTTATCCTCCAGGAGTTTCCATGGGTACGGCGGTAAAAAAGATTGTGTTCTGGTCCCATCATCATCTTCATAAGTCACTGCAATTTCTTTAACCATGAAGCCATTTTGGCTCTCGAAACCTTGCAGATAACAATACATCTTTTCACAGGTTAAGTTCGAATGCAACTAATCCATCATCTTAGAAACGGGTCATTTTATGTTCAAAGCATAGTATTCAGGATAAGATTTTTACAACCTTGTCACGACAGTTGTATGAAGCAAGACGGTCATGTAGTATCAGACAGAATGCATAAGTATTTCGATTCTGCAGTCAATTATGTTTGAACTGATTCTCTCATCTTGTTTACTCACATCGAAAACCATCAGTGGTGCTTTATTCTTGAAAGTTTGAGGACTTAGTATCGGTGACTGGGTGCGTCCATACTATGCTTGCTGGAACTGAGGATACATTTGGTATGCGAGCAGGAATCTTCAATTTTCAAATTCTGTGTTAATGTCAACATACGGATAAGTTTCATTGTTCAAAAATATTTTCACATTTTGTATCTGGCAAGCATCGAACTGAGAGCGGTTCGCTTTGGAATTAAGCTGTCTATGTGTCTGAAAACCGATTATGATGTACCTCGGTTCCTCTGTAGCAAAGTTGGACTTTACCATCCAGTTGATGCGTTGGCTTGCTGGAAGGCTAGGGTAAGTTTCGAGGCTTCATGATCGGAACAATTTTACCATCTTCAACATTATTTAGCATCTTGACACGCTCTGCGGTGTTCAACTGAACATGAGGCAACATCCATTCGATAATCTGTAATGTCAACTCAACTGCCTCTGACTATGTTCTGACTATGGTATTAGTATGTGCGTTGGCTAGGAGTAGCACCAATTCTTGCATGCAATTAATAATTATATGCTTGTAATCTTCGGCAAAGCCCAGCAACATCGATAGTGGTATACACACTTCAAACTTGCCTCTTGCATAAGTGGGAACTTTATAGTCTTCTTCGAGTCCCCAACCCGCCATTTTCGCTGCAGAGAGTTCATTTGGTGTAAACGAAAGGTAATTTTTCATTGATGTTGTTATGCCTGCATCCCTTGTCTGGTCTACTTCTACTCAATTAAGCAGGTAAGTGATACATTCGATAAGGTGTAGAATACCATTGCTTGATATTTTCGTCGCTACAGGAACATTTCCATCTGTTTTTTTTTTTCAAAGTCCCTCTAATTCTCAGGAAGGACTGACACGGTAGAGTATAGATATCTTGGTGTTGTACTGCGATTCGAACTTCCTATGGTAGATCATATGGTCCACTCAGGAAAGGTTGGTATGAAGGAAGTTCCATTTTTGTGACACTCTCGTCAAAAATCACCGGTTCGACTATGTTTAAATAATCGTCCATGTTGAACGATATGCAATCCAAGACTACAAAGAAATTGTTCACTATCAGGTGTTAGCTGCTTGATGATTTGCTGTGTACTGAATGCTTTTCTCCTGCTACACTTTATTGCTTTTGTATGGCATAAATCTTATTCCCATCGTTTTAAGTGAAGATGTAAAGTGATTTCTTCATTTCGAAAGTTAATCAATTCTCCGTTCTGATTCACTATCGATACGACAACTTCATGTGCGCTCTTCGCAATTACCGGAACGTAAATGATGCTTTGAGGTACTTCAGCCAGTTAAAATCTTGGAGGAACCATAATTGAAAACTCATGTAGAGTATCGTTAGGTTTGCCATTGAGGTAAGTAGCACTCGCCAAATTACAATTTATCCGTTCAACATTAACTAGTTATATGTTCACTGGTAGTAATGATTCACAGGTTTTCCCAGCATTGTAGACTTTCCGTTCAAACACAAGCATCGGTCAAATCATATTCGGTTTTGTAAAATTTACATCTTCACTGCACCTTATCATGCTCTTCAGGTTGTTTGGATTACCTCGTAGTTCGAATTCGATTCCAGGTGGCAGTACTTCTCTGATATACCTTGCAATATTGTCAATTTCATAAGAGCCAATGGGCAGCGATACCTCTACTGTGCTCTCATAACTTCTTATTAGATATAATGCACAGTTTTTTTATGAATGTTTCGTATAGCATTGTATGCTTGTAAATCTATTAGGCCAATACACCATTCTCCTTCCAATGCCAATGAAGGAAAATGTATGGCACTAAGCTCTAAGCTATGACCTGTCAAGGTAAGTGTAAAGGACATGACTAATGAAAACCATGCTGTGGTTAATGTTTTTGTTTGCTTGGATGAATAAGAAACTGAAGACACAAATGACCACAGTTCCAGCTGTTTGGAGTTTTCTCTTTCATAGTTGTAAGTCAGTATAGTGTTTCTGAGGTAATTATAAAGTTTACATGGAGGTCTCAAATTTCCAAAACTGTCATAATAATCAGCTCTTCTTCCACACTTTTTGTAAGCTACCCAGTATGTTCCAGGGCCTTTTGCTGTATTTAGGTCAATAACAGCACATGCGTTTTGTTTGGGATTAGATAGAAGTTTACCACACATGCACGTACCACTAAAGTTAGGTATTTTTAATTTGTGTGCATAAAATTTTATGTCAATGTTCGTAAGTGGTCTTCTAGGCAGGGAGCTTAAGATCTTTTCCCACGAAATCGCTTTATTTTTCCACCACCTACATGAAACGGACGTAGATAAAGACCTTGCCCGTTTTTTGGCCCATTGCATTGTGATGCTGAGCCTCAGACAATTGTTTACGCTCATTTGATGCAGTGTTAAATGCATGTTCTATGCCACTTGTAACACTTGACGTGAACCAGACGTCCATGTATCTTGCTCAAACTGTTTATCCTTCTACAATTCGCCCACTACCCTGGCATCAGGTACAACAGATGCGAATAAGTTAATTTTCTACCATACTGCTAATTAGTATAGCTCTCGGGGCACCTCAGACATTAGCTAGGGTGAGTGAAAGTGCGCGAATGGGATGCAGACAGGCAGAAATACATTAATAATTATTTTCATATATATTTAGTTCGTTGACAAGTTTCTTAATTTTATTGTTGGGTTGTTTTAAATTTACTAGTGTCCTGAGTAGTGTAATATGTTTTAACTATTAATTGCATAAAGTGTATTCATTTGTTCACCATCACAACTTCACCTTCTCCTGTACATTGTCCCTCGTCATTTAGCCTACACGCATCTCAGGGTCACGTTGCACCAATCAGACCACCAAGAGCCCCACGGGCAGGTATGAGGAATGGTAGGAACTCACCAGTTGCCTTATTGATCTTGCTCAAATTTCCTCGATTCACTCTAAATGTAAGAATCTTACCAGATGTTCGTTTATTCTTATCCTTGCTAATTGTTTTACTCTTTACCTGCAACTTTTTAAGGTTTTGCATCTTCCTTTTGTTTGGCTGAAAATCCATACCTGTCTTAACCTTGGCTTTCATTATGTTGAAGACACCCCAGGCTGCTATTTTTTCTCCGAGACCTGTATCTGGTGTTTTGCGTATTTCGTCTGCTTTGTATGCTAGTAATTTATCAGCCTCATGTCTAGATTCTAAATCTTTGTATTGTGAATAGGCTATTTCATGCCACTTGCAGGTTTCATCCTGTGCGTTGATAACACTGTCACCTCGTGCTAATATCTTCTTCAACTTTGTCCCTGGCCCACAAAACTTGTATCCGGAAATATATAGCTAGTCTGAAAGACTATTGGTAAGAGAGTCTATGATGCATTGACCAATGTAGATGTTACTTCTTCGAGACATAACATAAAACTGAACATTAAATTACAAATACTCTTCCTTTACACATTTTTGATTCAGTATCATGGATATAATCAAACAGAAAGTAACTATTCCTGTACATGTAACAGAAGCTGATGAGGAGACCACTCATGAATCACGTCATGGTGTCCTATTGCCTAACACCATTAGATGTATTATTGTGGGGTCAAGTGGAACAGGCAAAACATGTGTACTTCTTAATTTACTCAAGGAACAGAATGGACTTCAATTTGAAAATGTTTACCTATACTCGAAATCGCTCCAGCAACCAAAGTACCAACGGCTGGCTCGTATTTTACAGGCTATAGAAGAAATCGGTTATTTTCCACACAGCGACAATGACCAAGTTGTACCACCGTGCAAGGCTAAGCCGAACTCTGTATTTGTATTTGACGACATTGCGTGCGAGAAACAAAATTGTATTTAAGAGTACTTTTGGATGGGATGTGATGTGGGTGTAGACTGCTTCTATTTGTATCAGATGCATTCACGCATACCCAAACAATTGTTACACGACAATCCGAATTTGTTGGTGTTGTTTCGTATGGATGATCTAAATTGATGTCATGTGTATGACGATCACGTTAACACAGACATGATATTTGCTGAATTCAAAGACATGTCTCTTTTATGCTTGTGACCTATATAATGGGCGGTATAGAAGAGGCATTGACCTGTTTGCTGTCGATCGTCAAGAATGAGTTACAGTATATCAAAGTTCGGCCAGAGCAGTGTAAAGCAATGCTCTGGCAAAGAATATGATGGTGGCTTCATGATAATAAAGAATTACGGATCTTATGATGCTGTTGAAAGAGTATTTAGAAATGTTGGAGAACCGGAACACCTACAGAAAGCAGCTACGAAATATTACATTCAAGAATTGCTAAGTGAGTTACATAAAGTACTTCAGATTGTACTGGAGAAACAAAACAAATTGATTCGAAACTACATTTCACAGTTGGGAGTGAAGATAGAAAATGGGAAAATTGATATTGTTCGCAACTTGAAGACAGCGGACGAACATTTTAATGGGGTTCGACTAGAGTTCAATGATAAACTCAATGTTGTGACAGAGCAAACTGATGATAATTTAAAACATCACGAGAGTGCAATTATATGTAAAATTAGTAAATCAGTTGCTCAGCTGGCCACCAAGATGGACATAGAAAAACTAATGGAGATACTGGATGAATTGATAAAACATGTTGAAAGGAGTATTTCATAAATGCATACATAAAAGTCAGCAGCTGGTGCGGTTTTCTTCAGTACAATGTCGGACATCGCGAGTGATTTACATTGTGTGATAGAGTCTATTCGCTCGAAGTATTTGCTTGCTAAAAGGGTTAGACTTTTGAAGGAAAGAATAAACGAAGAAATTTTTAAGCGGATCACCAGACGTCTCGATGTACTAAGAAAACCCGAGGAAGCTCCAGTAGTTGTAAAGATAGAAGTCGGCGACGGCAACATGAAGAGTGAAGTTGATGATGGAAGTATGAAGAAACGGAAATGTGAGAATGATTCAGTTAACATCCATGAAGAAGTATTGGATTTAGTCATGTCTCACAAGAAAAAGAAATCACAAAGGAGAGGACTCGAACCCAATGCTCCGATTCGTAGGTACCTAAGATAATACATACCATGTTACAATGATACAACCTATAGTGTGTATAGAAATAATGACAAATGGTTTCTGGGTGCCAAGGAAATAAAGTTCTTGCCTGGTGATGAAATTGAAGTCGATGATTATGCAACACATGGGACACCAGATTTATACAAAATATTGTTTCGCAAGGAGCCTAAAGATTACACCAAAGCAGATTTGCAGGAGTACAAACACTTGCTCATGCTCACAATTGCACACTATCATAACAACGATCCAGGATGTGGTATTTATAAGTACGAAGATAATGAAAAATTAACATTCTTGCAGATCTCTTCAGTGAACTAGCAGTGAGAAAGGTGATGGATTCAAGAAGTTAGAAGATGGTAAGAAATTCGACTATGTTTTTCTTGGACGATCCGAACGAACTTGTTGATCGACTGAGGCTTTTGGTTGCTTCGCAAACAGCTGGGAATTACTCACACACCAACGAGATAATTTCCATAATTGAGGAACTTAGGAAAGATGTTTATATACTATGAGTCGTCTGGGAATAGCGTAGGAACTACATGCAGCAGCTAAGATGTAATTACCTTAGTCGCAGAGTAGTAAAACTGGGAATAATTGATCTATTCCAGGCTGACCTCGTTGAGATGATTCCATATGTTAGAGTGAACAAGGGATTTAAATATATGTTGACAGTCATCGATGTGTATAGCAAATATGCCTGGGCCGTGCCAGTCAAGTCGAAGAATACAAATGATGTTAGGAAGGCTATGGAAGACATTTTGTATGAAGGTCGTGTTCCAGCCAACCTATAAACGGACTTGAGTAAAGAGTTTTATAATGCCAAATTCATGCTTCTAAAGAAGAAGTACAACATAAACCATTATTCCACACATAGAAATCTCAAAATATCCATTGTTGAGAGGTTTAATAGAACTCTACGAGGTAAAATGTGGCAGTACTTCAGGCTAATTGTACATACAAATGGATTAATATTTTGCCTAAACTTGTTCGTGAATACAACAGTACGGTGCACTCCACAACTCGAATGAAGCCTAAAGATGTTAAGGACAATGTCCTGATTCATACTGTTTGCCCAAACAGGAAAAAGAAGTATTCCCACAAGCCTAAAGCTAAAGTTGGTAACCTTGTACGAATCTCCAAACAAAAGGGTGTGTTCGAAAAAGGATTCACTGCAAATTGGATCCCTAAACTATTCTGTGTGTCACATGTACATGAAACGGAACCGAGAACATGCTATCTCGAAGGTTTAGTCAATGTACCAATTCGTGGTGGATTCTATTAAGAAGAAATCCAGCCAACCAGGTTTCCTGATATGTATTTGATGGAGAAAGTTCTCAGGTGGCGAAACTGGCGGTCACATATTAAGTGTTGGGGTTTTCCAGCTTGCTACAATTCATGGGTAGCAGATGATGAAATCGAGAAATGACTTAAAGGTACATTAAATATATTTATCCACTCTAGATGAATGGTTCCAATTAATCATCACTTCAATTAAACCTTGAAACTCTCTGCTGCTGGTTATGAACCATCTGCTGATATTGTCGACCACTTCGTCATTGTTAGTCACCACTTCGGCAACGTTCGTCACTCCTTCGACCATGTCGATGGGCTGTTCGCCCAAGTTCGCTACCACTTCGTCAACCTTCGTCACCACTCCATCAACATTCGTCACCACTTCGTCAACATTCGTCACCGCTTCGTCAACATTCGTCACCGCTTCGTCAACATTCGTCACCACATCGTCAATGTTCGTCGCCACTTCGTCTAAACCTGGGTCACCATCGAGGATGGTAGCAGCATCTGTAGCTGTGACGAAGACCTCACTTCTGCTACAAGGACTTTGTGTTCAAGATTGTAATGCAAATACTTGATGCTTATGAGCTTAGAAAGGCTTGATTTATATATATATATATATATATATATATATATATATATATATATATATATATATATATATCTCACAACTATTACATATCTGAGTTTCTATGCTATGGATGAAATTACACTTGAAACGATTTTTGATTGAATGATTTCAAGAGGGAACCTGTGTGTTTTAGCATGTAGTAGTATGTAAGAAAGATATTGTGAAATAAAGTTCAATTTTTAGATAATGAGTGTGTTTTATTTTTACCCTGAGTGAGCAATGAGTATTATAATTATATTCTGCACAAATATATTACATTAAATGTGCAGAAAGGTAAAGTCATGACAGAAAAAATTAAAACTAGCGAGGATACTGGTATTAAGATATTATATATTACATAGCCAAGTAGAGGGAAATCTGTATCTATACATATGTAATGCTGAAGAGGGGAGTGGGTGACATGTTCTGACAGGAACGATCATGAGTGAAGGTCGAGATGACGAAGAGAAGAGGGGAAGGGCGGAAATTGGAGTGGAAGGAGAAGATGATGGAGAAGGGGAAGGGAGTTATGAGGGTGTGAGGGTGTTGGGATAGGGAGGAATTAATATATACATGAAAAAAGTGTTGTGGGGAGTAAGTGTGTCGATGGACCCCGCTCGGTTGGGGTATGCGATATGTCGACATGTCGAAGTCGACATCGACATGTAACACATGTCGATGTGTCGACATTTATCAGACAATATTTTCTATATGTCGAAATCGACATGTCGATGTCGATACATGTCGAAGTCGACATGTGTCGGGGTCGACGCATATGTCGAAATCGACGTGTGTCGAAGTCGACATAGGTCGAGGGATATTGGCCTTTCTGTGCAAATGCGTGTGACATGACAGGGCTCACTACGTCTTCATATTACTTTATTTACCTCCGTTCTCTTTCAGCATACGCGTTGGCTGGGGCATGGGAACTGACGCCAAGAAGGTATCCCAAGCTTATTTCCTTATCGAAGTAAGGCGGGTCCAGTCCAGTCCACGTGTTCGCGATCTCATGCTTCAGTTTCATCTTTGTCCTCGCATCGCGTCGCGTGTAATAAGCTACGTTCGGTTTAATTCAGCGTTGTACCACTAACTTATAGCATAATTTTAATTGAAATTTACAACTATTTTCCGTGACGTTCATACTATCATGACGGATGAAAATCATGAGACGAACGTTGTTTGTGTTGATGTAAATAATTGTGAGATCATACACAAGCCTACCACTACCGGCGGGAATCCGTATTATAACTTCATCATAATATTTAAAAAATCAAAAGGCCAAGTGTATATAGTGTGGACACGTAGTCAACCGCATTAAGGGAACCGCCTACCCGAGCATTTGGAAGCTGATAAACGATGGAGCTGTAAGGTTGGCCTTGAAGCGTGCCCAAAATGCCGCGATGCCATTACGAGCAACTAAGTTCAGTGCAGTTCGCAGTCTAAGTTTCACATACATCCAGCTAATACATTTTGAAGTACGGTGTCTGAAAAACACGTTTTTAACCATCTTGGAGGGCTCAGAAAGTGTTTTTAATGAGCATGGTGTCTTAATAATGAGGTTCCGACCTTGTCTGAAGTTTGTTTTCTTTTCGTATGTTGGGACAATGGGCATATGTGGAAAACTTTGTAGAAAAATCCTGTTTACGAGCACACTGCAATGCATTTGAAGCGTGAGATAGGCGACCGCCTTAAGAGCAATACCGCCAGCACGAAATCGCATCATAAATCGAAACGTCCGCTTAGTTTATTTCAAATTTCATGTAATCGTAGAAATGACACAGCTTTCACAATTTCACAAGAACCTTGTCCGTCTATAAGGATATTTCAACTTACCTGAAAATATGTAATAAAAATAGTTTTTTATTTAGTTTTTCTGGCCGATTATTAATATTATAAGAATAAACACTAAATTACGCATGTTTATTCAATTCATGTCATAAGCAATCTTAAATCGTTGTTGATGTTAGTTTTTCAAGCGCATAGGAACGAAAACCGGCGAGCTAATTGCCAATTTTAAGGCTGCTAAATGTGCACATGTTATGTTTAATTTTTAGCTTATAAAATTTAATGTGAAATGAAAGTGAAAATTTGAGAATCCCTGTCTTTCAGTTCGAGTAAATTTTATAACTGTACTATAATACCAGCATTTATGTTTTTGCTTTCTCTTAGACCTATAACAGTAAATTAATAAATTGCATAAAATTTGTGACTGCTTGTAAAATTTAAATCAAACACTTCGCATTGTACGCTTCAAATAGGCTTGCAAGTACAAATGAATTTTACCCTCATAAATTTGGAATAACAGTAAAATATGGGTAACGTCAGTAGGCTGTTTGATATTCATACTAGCTGCACGGCTTTGCCCGTTTCTATTTTTTTTTAAATTAACAACTTTAGTGTATTCTTAAAATAGAAAGAGAAGCAGGACACATTACTTAATACGTAACTGTGTATCATATTTTGGTATTCACTGTCGTGGGGTTGTCTGCCATTATTTTATTTCAAGTGCTTTGGTAAACCAAACAAAATAGTCAAAAAAGCTGTGTCTAACTTGTGCGTACCCTGTTATACATATCTACTGTGGCTTCGCTTACTTTTTAAAATTAAATACATTATGGAATTATTCAAACAAAAAAAGAAAATAACACACACTCCTTAACGCAGTAAATACTCTTCAAAGCGGAACTCGGCAATATCCAGATTTATTTTATTTTTTCCTCGTTTAGGCAGGTTTCCTTTTTATACAGGTGTGTAGCAAGCAAGAAAAATAATTCCTTAAATGTTTACTAAAAATGTTTTTAGTTGCAATATAAAACTTTATAGTATAAATAACCTAGATGAACAAAATCGAAACAAAACAACTTTGCCGCAACTCTAATTGACTCAATATGTGAAAACAAAACGGAATGAAAGTGTGACACCCTTCTGTTATTCGATATATTTTGATTCTAGCGTCGGTGCTGGCTTTAGTCAGATGTCAGTAAATGAGCGCAGATAAAAATAATTCCAGTGCGATGCTCTTTCATAATTTTCTTCTTTTTATCAGTAGAAAACTGAATTTCATTACCCCTGGACTGTATTGCATCCGGCTAAATGTTGACGATATTTGAGACGTCTGATTCACCGCCGCCGAGCATTATGCAAAAGAGAAATGAACCGTCGTAAACGATAATTAACACACGTAATACATTCGATATGAACAGTTACTGTAAACAAAATTATACACGTGGTACGTATGTGATAGCAAGCAGCTGGAACATACTGTTAAATTAAATCAAATTACACATTTCTGAGCTCGTTTGGGATAGAACTCTTATAAATTAAAAATGAAATAATTGATTTTAAATATTTGTTTACTATCAAACAAAAAGTATACAAAATACACGATATAACAACGATTATGCAATCATTAAAATCACCAATGGAACATTAATTAGCTCTGAAAATAATGCAAAAGAAATATTTACCATGAATTAAAAAATAAATTGCAGCAAGAGTTTAGTGAGCTACCCAGTTAACAATCTTTAAGAAATGAACAATGTACGACCTTAATACTTCGAGGTGATGGTTGAATTATTTCTCCTATGTCATATTGACTTGACTCTTTGAGAGCTCAGTAACATTTTCTTTATTTCGCACCCAAAAAGTTCTGAATTTGTTGTTTAGATATTTACGTAAGCTTCATTTTAAAGTAAAACTGCTTAAGGAGATTCGGATCACTAAGGGGAAACAAGTGTTAATTTTTAAACGGTTTTTTAATTCGAATTTCGAAAAATCTTGAAGCAATATTTAAATATTTACGTAAGGTTTTTTAAAGCGAAATTCACCACGATATCTTACCAGGTTAGGAGATACGGAAGATTAATTGCAAACATATTATGATTTTTAAACAGCTTTTAAGTTTGAATTTCTTAAACTCCTGAAAATAGTTTTTTTTTTTTGTAATTACATAGGCATAATTTTGAAGTGAAAATCATTTTAATATCTCAACCGATTTAAGAGGAATCGAAGTTGATTAAAACCACATTTAATGGTTTTTCACCCCTTAATTTCCGAATTTCGAAAAATCGAAAAATCTGCTAACAAGAATTTCTTTGGGAAATATTTTGAAGTAAATAAAGTAACGATAGCTCTTCAGGTTGAGATATCGGGGATTCGCTGAAAACAGATTCCACCCCTTTTCACCAATTTACTTATCGAATTTCGAAAAGTCCTTTCTTAACGGGTGCCTACAAGGTAAGGAGAAACCGCCCTCAAACTTTTATGTTTTTAGGCATAGTAGTTTGGGCTGTGTGTTGATTAGTGCGTGAATGAGTGAGTGGGACACTTCATTTTATATATACAGATAATAAAATTATGTTTTTCATAGTAATAAATAGCATGCTAATCTGTACAGAGAAATGTAGTTTGAAAAGTGTATGTTTTGTCATTTTAGGGTATTATTATGTTGTTTGTGTTGAATGTGGTAACTTACAACGAACCACTATTCAGACGTTTTCTGGTTCTGAGGTGTATGCTCTTCCGACAGATAAACGCAACGGCTTTTAGTAGTATAGAATAAAACGCTTACTGTAATAAGAAAACTTATTTACAACAAGGTTCCTTACAGCTAAGCGTTACATGCTACGTTGTAAAAAGAAGTGAAAATGTGTACGTACAAAGGTTTGATAATTTTACATATTTGTATATGTAGTCATGTTGGCAAATACCGACTGTATATGTAACAAACTACAAATGTTTTTAGAATTCCAAAGATTACCATAAACTCGAGATTAAATTACACAGACTTACATACATATTTACCAGAAATTTTATGTTAAATTTTACTTTCAATTGTACATGTAAAAAATTAAGAAACATTACTCGTAATTTTTGGTTTTATTACTATAGTGTCATTGTATCAACACATCGTTATCATTGCAAAAATAAGTATTTCAACATACAATTTTACAATGTTTGTCATTAATTTTTACGAATAACTCCCCTACACATAAATAGTTTTTTACGTATAAATTAATAGTTATATTTCATGTTAGGTCCATAAAGTTTTTAAAAACATGTACCCAGTGAAATTAAAAACGATTACACTAATTTTTGTATTTTAGGTTTTGTGAAACTCGGTGTAATGATGAACCTTTTCACATAGACACATGCATTTATACACAAATGTGCAGTACCAGCCCTCGTGTTTGTATAAATCAGCCTTAAATGTAAAAGTTTTACTATGCTTATGCATGCAATAATTTTTTTGACAATCCATCTGCGTCATTTAATATGCAGTGCAAATATTTCATATTCTCTCTAATGCAAATTTTGTTTCTTGGTTTAAGATTCTCGAACACAATTATTAATTCGTTATAAAATTTCTTCACATTGTGAATTGTATATGCAAATATTAATATGCAGATTAAACTTCAAATTTAAAATGTTTAGTGATTTGGTTGTAAGCCTAACTGAACCCTTGACTAATAATTCTAAGTAGTCACAAGTGCCACTTCATTAATGAAGTTTGTGTATCATTTATTTCATAAAAACCTATTCCAAAATTTTATGTTCATAAACTTGTTTTTTCATTCGTTTGTCTGTAAATAATTTTGTTGTATTTAGACTTACTGATAGCTCAAAGTAACTTGGTTTTGAAAGTTAGATAGTCGCGTTCAACGACGTACTATATTATGCCTACTTTTAGAATATAATTCAGCAAATATACGCGTAGAGTGGAATAAAACTTGGTAATTGGTATACAGTATGTCGAAATATTTCCAATTAGTCTAAAGTATCCTATTACATAAGTTGTTCATGTACTCTATCAATGAAATTCTACCGCTGAAGTTACGAGCTTAAATGTGTATCGAATACTATGTCCTTGTGGTTATAATGTTGAGCTGATAGTCTGAAGGTCGTGGGTTGGAATCCACTAAGACTAGAAACATTTTCAGTAGTTAAAAATGAATGTTGAAGATTTACACATTGTCGAAATATAAAAATGCATTAACTTAACTAATATATGCGCTCGACACAAATTGCTAAACTGATATTTAGAAAAAAAATTATTTATCTGTAATATTCTTGCTACAGCCGCGGAAACAAAATAATTCTAATTTACTTTAACCCTTAGTATACGGGTTATTTTACACAACAGCGTGTAAAAATACACATTCAGTGGTTTTGTTATTTTACATATATTTACTGTATGTTTACCATGAAACACTGTAAAAAAACCAGGGTATGGCTAGTTTAAAATTACCCGTACTTGCATGAAAGCTGTGATGCAACACACGAACTTATTTTACAATTTATGTTTTTTTTTATTTTTTTTCGGATGACACAGTTGCAGAAAATACTATGCCAATCTGAAGACAAGAATGTAAACATAGGATAGTTAGCATTTAATGCAGACAAAATTATTCAAATAATAAAGCAAATTTATTAATCCATTCCCCACGTTACAGTTGCCAGATTATGTGTTATTGTCTCATGGCTAAATATTAATCCACTAGCACAACACAATAGGTACAACACGACGATTAAATGAACATCCCGTCGCATATAATACTATTCTAACGTCAGCAAAGCAAATGGTCGCACCTCGCGTTGTCGCTCATCAACTAGCAGTTTTCGTTTGAAAAAAATATATCTACATTTGTCATGTCATTTAGTAAAGCATACTTGCAGTGTTTTTAAACTAAATAGTTTCATAACTGAGGTAAGCAACAGGATAACTGTTTTTTTTTTCAAATATTTTAATTTCGGAATAAGCATTCAACATTGCAAGCTTCAGGATGTAAACAATATACAGGTCAAACATGAAATACATAAATTGAACTAAATAAGCTGAGGAAAGACCACAGGATTCAATCTTGATGTAAATTTCTAGATTTTAAAATAAAGATAAACACCTTATAAAAACTTTTTCCTACTGCAACCTAGAAATGATAAATAGGCTTGATAAACTGATTATGAATATAATGTTTACATGAACAATGTTTTTTCAACATATACATTTCAGCTTTGATGATTTGTTCGTTTTCCGAAACACTAATGCCAATTTACGAATCATCATGGGAGGGCTGTAAATTTAATAAAATGTATGGCATAACCAAAATGGTGTCGAAATTTCCACGATGACGGAATCGACACGTTGTCGGAATCGACATGGTGTCGATACCAATCGTGTCGATATCGACATGTCAAACTTTTATCGACATCTGGTTCATGTCGAATGTCGATATCAAATTTTGGATGTCGCACAACGCTATCGCTCTAGTGAGACGTGCCAGTAGTTGATTTAATTGTACAATTTTTGTATAAAAAGTTTTTTATTAAATAGTAAGTTTTAATATATAAAGATTTTTATAAAAATGTTATTAATTTATTATGTGCAGGGTTATAATGGAATGCGAAATCAAAAAAAAATTTGGAAGCTTCGGAAGAAACCCCAAGATGGCGGTTGGAAAAAAATGGCATCCAGAAACAAGATGGCGACCGGAAACATGATGGAGGTAATATTTTTTTCGGGGTTTTTCAGAATTTTTTGAAATTTTGGAAAATTTTGGTAATTTGACGGTCAAGGTCAAGGCCATGGTTAAAGGTCAATGTCATCCAACATGGCGGCCGGGGCCGTGACGTCACAACATGGCAGGCGGTGATACACTCGGGCGGGTGCCACCTCCCGGCTCCATGTCCTGGAAGGAACATAATCATACTATTCGTTTCGCACGACGATTACATAGTCACCATGTGTTGTGTTTCTACAATGGTCGATAATTGGGAGGTTAGAAATCACGTTGAAGATGTTATTAAATTCTTTGAATTGTTGGAAAATGAAATTTGAGTTCCGAGAATATATATCCGAATTGTGGCACACCCATTTCTTTTGCATCGAGATAGATAATATGAAGTATCTTTTTTCAAAAGCTGTTGTTAGATATGTGATACATCCTCATGTATAACATTTGGAGGGATTTTAAAAATCGTGATTTACCAGTCCCTGCAATAACGAAGTTAATTATAGCTTTGCGATTTTATGCTTGAGAAGCTTTCAGGTTAGTGTACGTGTCAGTTCTAACCAAAAAATTCAGCAATATGCACCAAACTGCGAGGCATTTTTATTTGCGATTACCACTAATATTTCAGTATTTAAAAAGCAGAAAAACAAAAGTGCAGACAAACATGATCTTGGACACTGCAGTATTTTAAAATTTTGGATTTTATCTACAGAATATTTCACATGAAGTTATTTTGGCGGGCCACTAACGTTGACATCAACAACTGATTTTTCTTGCCGATTTTAACAAATTTTCTTTTAATGATTAATACATTTATACCTTATATGATGCTTTGTTTAAATTGTATATACTCTTAATGTTTTTAAATGAGGCATTAGTAAATGATAAAATAGTATTATATCCCTTACCTTGTCCCTACCCATCCCCAAATTCTTTTTGTTGTTTGTTCAAATTTACTTCACATGCGTATTTTCTGTTAGTTCTCTTTACTTTGCATGCTTTACAAAATTCCTGTGTACATTTTCATATTTAACTACTGTAGGCCTAGATTCCTTGTAGACATTGTGCTATAATTCATCTAACTGTAATTGTAGGAAGTTTTTATAGATTTGAAAGGTAACAGTCAAAGCACTTCTTCTCCTGAAGTAAATAAGCAAGCACGGCATTTACGACGGAACACGAATCAAACGACTATCGAAGTAAGATAGTATGTGTTTCTACATGCACAGTGAGCAGTTCAAAACGAGGAAATGTTGCCTTTGAAGCACGAGGGGTGGAGATGCTGCCAGGTGAATGGGTGTTGACAGCTCTTTCGAAGGACGACTCTGAATTCGGTCCTTAAGAAACGTTCATAACTGTTTAGAGAGAGAGATAACATATTTTTCGCATTCTCTCAACAGCCTTCATTATGGTTTTTTTTTTACCCGTGATTAAAACACACGTTGTCCTGGGGAAGAGAGGTCAATTTTCTAGAAGGTGATAGTACTGGTCATTGTGCTAAAAACAGTTCAAAAGAACATGGGTTCAATACGGGACGGTTGATGATATAGCACCTTTTGAATATAAACACTGATAAGCTCTAAAATTACAGTTATTATTTTATTTGCAGTAATGTTTCTTGCTTGTTACAAGTAAATGGTAATACATAATGAATAACATACTTATCATATTTTTCGATAGCTGTAATATCAAGATTACAATGCACAACAATTTTGTTTCATGACATACCATTTTTGGTCCAGTGCCAATGCTTTCGCAATAAGTGCATTCGTCAACTCGCTGAAGAAGATGACGCGTATCCCGTCGAAGATCATTGTGACGTTTCCATATGACAGTATAAGAATCAATTATGCGAGCGAGCTGTTCGCTAATGTATTAACGTTACTTCTGTAGACTTCACATTTCGCCAAAACTCATAAATAAATCATAGGATTTGAGATGAGGAGACTTTGGTGACCAGGGAATAGCACTTCCCAGTTGCGGCTCGTGGGTTGTTGCCAGGTGGGGCTGCAGATAGTCGGAACTGTACACTCTTGATGAAAGCGCCGTATCAGTGGCTGTAGAGTCAGCCAGCGCACAACCATCTACAGCTCTTGGCAACTGCAGCCCTACCTGGCAACAACCCACGAGCCGCCACTGGCACTACTAGGACCAATCCACCGATTAGGAAATAGATATTTTTCCTTGCATTGTGCCAAAAAAGAGGAGGGGCTTCATCATGCTGGCGGTACATAAGACGTGTGTAGCCAAAGGAACATCCTCGAGTAGTTCAGGTATTGTACACTGCAAAAATTGCACGTACCTTGCCACATTAATACTACAATTGAAAACAATGGGACATTTCAGCTGGTCATCCAATGTACCACACCACACATTAATTGAGAATCGTTTTTGAAAATTTGTGTCTACAGTATCATGCGATTTGACAAATGCAATGAGGTCGACGGTGGAATCTTCGAGAACTTATTGTGAAAGCATTGGCACTGAACCATAAATTACTTGGTTGGGTATTGTTACATTTTTATTATATCTATGGAAAAATAATATTAGTGTGTGTGTAATGCAAACTAAAGCAAGGAACATAACTGCGAATAAAATAATAACAGTAATTTTAAAGCTCATGTATGTTTACATTAAAATGAGGCTATCTCGACAACTGTCCCATATATAGACCTAAGCTATGTTCATATGAACTTTTTTGATTAGAATAACAAGTCTAACGTTCCTACAATATTGCTCTTTTCTGCCGGAACATACTTTATATATAGGACTGTATAGATCAGAACTCATAAGAGACAGGAAAAATTCTCAGGTTTACTGGCCTGCAGGCTAGCCTCCAAGAATATGCGTGTTCTCAAGCAGACAACAGATGCTCGCTGAAACAGTGATATGGACCTGCATTTAGTTACGTTCTATCATTGGCTCAGCGACTTCCAAGATATGTCAAACAAGTCAAGGGCCAGTTGCAAATGTGACACCACTTACAGTTGTTTGAATTATAGCTAGAGCCCGACAGAAAACGGGAATTTTTCAGGTCTCTACTCATAAGACTTAATGCTATGTTCTTTACGGAAATAGAGAAATATTTTGACTAGGTTGTCACGATTGGTCTCTCGTCGATAATAAATGTTTTCAATTTGCAAACAAAGAAAATACCTATGGATTACTAGCCACGTGTTTTAGGTGCACAGGACACAGGTAAAAAAGCGATGCTTATTGGATGAATGAAGGTAATAATTTAAGTAAATAACGCTAAGAAACCTATTGTTGAAGTAACTTCCGGTTTATTTTCATCGTCTCTCAGATCCAATGAGAGCCATGTTACAGCGTATGGAGTATACATCCCGGATGCCGATTAGTCGAAGTCAGGTCGTATTCTATCGCCAGGTACGTATGTACTAGTTTGAGGTGAAATGGACTACACATATGCAGATAGACCGGATGTAAAACTAATTAATGAACACTCTAACTGCATTCGTGCGGCAGCGAATCGTCTGTACGCGTACACGTTCTCAAACAAAAAACTTCAGAACGAAATACAATCCAAGGCATATATTGTTGTCTACGGGTAATGGGATGCTTTAATTGGCGCAAATTGGATCAAGGGAACTTAAAAACTGGCACCAACACAAATGTGATTTTACCTGATTGGTACTTTAGTCTAAAAACGTCCATTACATTATCAAATATTAAAACATATCACACCCTGATTACAAGAATATCGTAACTCAAAAGATTGATTTTTTGAAATATTTATGTGGTAAGTAGGGAAATGTTCTTACATAGACACTGCAAGATTATCACAATATCATATTTATAGGACTTATGGCAGAAAATATAGTCGTGCACTCTGTAAAACGATATAAAAGAATACATGCAAGACTATGGTATCTTGAGTTGTGATAGTATGGCACCGAATTTCTTAGCTGATAGTGTGCAAGACTGTCGTATGACAAAATGTGATAGTCTTGCATTACATAACGCAGTTATACTGGGTACACGCCACTCAGCCTAAAATTTTTCAGCCTAAAAATAGGCTGAATATATTTTAGGCTTTATAACCTTAGGCTGAATGACTTTAGGCTGCGTGACTGTAGGCTGAACAATTTTAGGCTGTACGACTTTAGGCTGATTGACTGTAGGCTGAGTAATTTTAGGCTGAATGACTTTAGGCTGAACGAAATTTTGATCTTGACTACTATGACACGAGAGCTGTTGTATTTTTAGGCTGAATTACTTTAGGCTGAATACTTTTAGGCTGAGTGGCGGTCCAAGTGTGCAGTAGCAGAAAAGTTTAAGTTTTGTGCCATTCGCATATTTTTATGGTTGAATATTTCGCTCCTAAGTGGCAGCACTGTAACGATACATTGAAGAGAATGGTAGTGTCAGTTATGAACTGAAGATAGTGCCACGAGCGCTACGTCTTCGACGTTTTCATCTAGCGACAATAAAGGGTACTAAGTAACCTGTGTATTATAGAGTGAAGTTGAAAATATGCTCTTTTTGGTCTAAAACCAGTCAAGCAGCTTTTTCATACAAGGAAATTTTAAGAAATATATATTTTAGCTTTGTAACGCATTCTTCTTTTTTGCCGTCTCTTGCTCTGTGTGAAAAGTGAAGAACTCACACTTATTATGCTGGCAGAACTAACAAATTTATTCAGTAACCAATTTATACCTCACTGTTACGTAATTAGCATTGCAACATAATTAAAATATAATAGTATTACTACATAAAATAAAGTATTGGAGGTGAAACGTTGTACGGCGAGATATATCTAACAAGCATGATAGTGATGAATTCGATACATTAGAAAAATTTTCTTAGGCGTGCAGCCTTAGTATCCTAATACTCGCAAATTAAGGTCAACTTTGTCACAACATAAAGTTACAGCTGGAAGTATCTTAATAATTGCATACTTGTAAAAATGTACATTTCCAAGATGTTTCTGTGTGTAAATATCTTAACATTCATTACAATATGGCATCAACCACTTCATTGGATTGTTTTATTTTCCGCTCTTATGAAATCGTGAGAAAAATATGTGAAATTTGCTATTAAAGTGTGGATTATGTTTATCTTATTCTGCAGGTCAAGCATCGTAGTTGAACTTCTAACGAATTTTAAGGTCGCAATTAGTCCAGAAATGTAAGAATTTAATGCAAATCGCTGGACTGATTGCTGCCTAAATACATGTTAAAAGTTAACCTGAGGCGTGTTTAGTGTAGCTCACGGTAAAATAAAATGCCTGCTTTAATAGCAAACGTCACATTTTTCTTCTTGAGAATAAAAAAAAATTCATTTAATAATAAGATTGATGCAGAGGCTGAAGTACTCGAGAACTTTCCATTAAAATTTGGTTTACTTTTAACGGCACTATTTATTAGAAGCGTAACTAAAAATATTTAACCCAGTGGGAAAAGAAAATATTAACAAAATGCAAGAAAAGTTGAATGTGTAGGAGTGAAAAAACAGTACGTAAAGGAAATCATTGCAACTATCAATACATTCACGTGTAAATAATGCATTATCTATTCAATGTACATAATTTAACATAAAAATGTTTCCATTTGCAGACACTACTCTTTCAAGAAATATGCATGTTGTACAAATTGCTAGTAACATTTCAAAGCAATGTGTTTCTTACAACTCTTTCAGGTACTATTTGTCCACTGACTACACCATGTATGAGTGATATTTCTGGTCTGTAGAGGCATGGGAGAATTTGGGTAACCGTTGGACATGTGATTAATATGTCTGTCAGCAATGTGAAAAGCAATCTATTTTTTATTTCATGATTTCGCACTTGAACAAAATATTTTATAAACGTTGTAGTGGACCGTTAGGTATTCTCTTGAACTAAGTTGTGCTGTATTCCATGCTTATTTCTGGTTCACCTTCAGTAATGTAGGGTGCCCAAGATGTACCCAATATTACATTATTAGTAAAGCATGGTATATTGCAATAGTAAGTGAAACTAAAATTGAAATTTTTGTAGACATTCATAGAACGTGCTGTCATTCCAGGAGGGAAACGGGCCAGACATATGTGAAACAATCTTTGAGAAATGATCCCTCGAAGTGACGGAGCTATAAGGGAGACCTTATTGGGCACATCAAATTCCGCTACCCCACAGCGACCTAAGCACTGAACTAGGGTACAAGATTCCCGCCGATTCATATTTACTATGAAAGCGGTTACCATATAATTTTATTTGTGAAATGTATGTAGGAAAGTGCAGCACACGTCTCTACCTGGATGTAACATACATCTAGTTAGTACATTTGAAGTATGGCAGTCTGAATAGAAAGTTGTAACTTGGTTGAGAGGCTTAGAAACAGTGTTTATAATACGTGTGGTGTCTTAGTGTCATTTTGTCCTTGCCGGAAGTGTTTTTTTCTATTGTATTGCACAATGGGTACATGTGGAATAATTTCGTAAAAAAGTATTTGCAAACCCACAGCAACGTATTCGAAGTGCGTGGTAGGTGGCGCCATTAACACCAGCGTTCTGTGTATTGTCGGTCGGTATTAAACAAATCATTAATCATGATGCCATAAATATAGCAAGTAATTTGACTGAGATGTTTAATTATACGTGTTTTTATTAAAATTATGGAATATCACATGCAATGTCATTAATTTAATCTCGTCATTATGGTATTCATAGTGTTGCGGATACCACCGCAGCGCTCACCAAGCAGGGGAATTGCAAGCGCGGAGCGGTGTTATGACAACACTTTGAAGGTTACCCACAATATTGAGAGCAGACTGACGTATATAACGAGGGGGCAGGGCCACCGAGGTAGTTGTTCATCAAACCATCAGCTGGGGTACCTCCAGGTCTGCTAAGACGCCGTCCCCTTGCTGACCAACTTCGTCATCCGAGGGCCGGACGTCTGGGACTCCGCTCGTGACCCGGGGAGGTCACGACAGTGCTCACGTGCGATAACGTCAGAGTGTCGATGCCGCCAATATACGGTGGTTAGCCGCTTGGAACTGGGTTCCAATATACTTATATTAAAGCCTCCCTATATTCATGCCTTAATCCAAGATTGTACGACGCCAATTGTAAAGCTATACTGTACACTGTCAATGTAAATTAAAGCCCCTTCTAGTCAATATTGTGGCGTCTGATCCTTAATACTGGTCGCCATACCTAGGAGTCACAGTTGAGTGATGGAGACAGTCTGAGCACGCCACCCTTATGTTCACCCCGAGAACCAACTGGAATAGAGAACCATTTTAAAGGGTGAAACAATAGTCAATTTTGGTTTTAGCATGCGTGACACATTCGGTTATTTATTAGTCTAGAGTCATTAATACGGACAAAAATGTTTCGTGAGTTGAGCAACCTGCCGACAAGAATATCCACTACCATATATACCTAAGAAACTTTCAGTTGTCATGGGTTGTTCTTCCAAATGCCAATTCATTTTAAATAAACACCTAGAACTTTAATTTTATGAAAAATCTGTTAATTGTCCAGGGACGTAAAAAGCGAGTCCAAAATGCTGTTTTGTAATTCTGTTTATTTCGAAATCTAATTTACAGCCTTAATTAATATAAAGTATTGTGAAATAATGTGTAATTTGATTTTATCCATAGTAACATACATTTCACATATGAATTTATTAGACTCGAGTTCGAAAGATTTCATACTTAGATATTTCAGTCAAGTTCATAAATGGTAATACTGTTTATTACAAAGAAACAAACTGTTTGTAGACGTCAGTTAAATAAATAATTATATAAATATGCATGTGTGTATATCTTAATATATAAAACTAGCTGGACGGCTGCGGCTTTGCCCGCGTAAAAGTATGTAATGTAAACAGTAACTCTGGATAAAATATGTGTTAAATGCATTTAACAGCTAGCGTACTCAATAACAGTGAACTATAAATTGTATTATCTCAGTGTAAAGAGCGCGCGCAATATGCTCGTATGATGTCATAGTAATTTCAATCGCAAAGTCTTGCACGGGATACGAACCCGTAACCACACCCCTCCCACACCACAAACTTTATACAATACCTTATTGAGTGCTTAAAGGCAGACCGTGATAACAAATAACGTGGAATATATATAAACCTTGAACTACCCATAGAGCAATGTGTTACTGCAGAAGGAACAGCGTTCTTGTCGGCGTATGCTGCAACCAAATAAAACGCCACGTGTTTTTCTTATGAGTTACCTATATTGTCCTTGTACAATATTTGGTGATAATTATTTCGTGTGTACCGACCTAGAGTAAATATAGGAGAGAGGGAGTATCCTCTATACAACTGCGCACGAAATTGTGTGTTCAACATGTGTCACGTAACTATAGTGAAATATGCACGGGAAATTTGAAATAATATTGAGAGGCAAGATAATAATTGCTTAGTTATCACATCTATGATGAGTTATTTTTGTCCCTTATGAATATATTAACTAAGAAGAACATACTACCATATTATCGCATAGTGTAATTGCGTAGAAATTTCAGAACGACAAATGTAAACAATGTTTGCCACGTTACTGTTTTCCTTAACCCAGCTGTTTTAGTAAAAAGTAAATATTAGCTACATACTTACTATAAGGTTTTGAACCGAAATCTTAGTGACACCACATGACTAAATATATATTCTGGAAGGTATGCCATGAGTTTCAAACAACACGACTGCATTTTTACGCCGATAAAACGTAAATTAACGACACTAAACTCTCGAGACCATGTTGGACACACATTTGTGACGTCATGTTCCCTCTACCATATATTACCTGTATGGTACCGACCCTTCTAACATCTTAAGTGTGTACAGGCTACAGTCCAGAGAGGTTTTATTTATGAGTATGTTGGCAAAAAGTTATGACTGTTGAATTATTTCACCGTGATCATTCTCTTTTTTCGGGGGACTGTAACATTTTACTGCTTTTCACCTACATAATTTTCGAATTTCATAAGAACTTGAATTTGATTTGTAGATATTTACAAAAGCTTCATTCTTGTCAAAAAATAATCTCGATATCTCAACGGGTATAAGCGGTACAGATTAGGCCTATTATTTGAAATCACATTCTATTTTTAACAGCTTTCACGGACGAATTTCGAAAAATTCTGAAATCACTTTTTTTTTATTTACGTCAGATTTATTTTAAAGCAAAAACCATTTCAATGTTCCCACTGGTTTAGGAGATAAGTGGGTTAATTTAAAAACACGTTATATTTTTTTAAGACCATTCAAGGACGTATTTCGAAAAAAAAAAAACGTAAAACAACTTTTTAGATATTTACTTAAGCATCATTAAAAAAAATCACCTTACTATCTGAAAGGGTTTAGGAGAAATCACAGATTAATGAAAAACACATTTTATGGCTTTTCACCCCCTTGACTTTCGAATTTCGAAAATTTTGCGAATACGAATTTCTTTTGGCAATATTATGAATTTAAAACATTTATTATAGTATTCCCGGTTAATGAAATATCAAGGATTCTTTTAAAACATATTTCACCTCTTTTCACCCCCTTAATTTTCGAATTTCGAAAAATCCTTTCTTAGTGGGTACCTACGGGGCAAGTGGAAGCTTCCGTCAAAATTTCATGGTTCTAGGTTTAGTGGTTTGGGCTGTGCGTTGATGAGTGAGTAAGTGTGTCAGGACACTTCATCTTATATATTAAGATTACATTAATATACGTTAACACGTATGGTCTAAGTTTTATTGTTTATTACTCCACAGGTTATAACCTACATATCAATGTAAAAATATTTGTCATTTTTACAAATATGTTAAAAATAATACGAGTTTCTTCCTTCTGTACAGTTACGATGCAGTGCAGTGGTCAAGCTATATAACTTCAATCGTGCAAGAAAGGCAGGATATGTCTATAATACAGCGAAATAGATAAAATAATCTATCGCTAGCAAATATATCACAAGAATGCGAGCTGCCATCATTATAATCTTCCTCTTTCTTGAATAAATGTTTAAAAATTAACACATACGTCTAGTGTGGCAGTGATAATGGTCCTGCAAAGCGAAATTAAGTCAACAGGACTCTTGATTATTTATATTACATTCCAGGCCCTTCTGTTTATATAACTCATTTTCCTATTAAACAGCGCTTTACCGATTTCTTACCGTGGAACATTTGCAGTGTGGATGCATTATCATTCCGGGCGTTACGGAGACTAGATGTAGCCACTAATGTCTCCCCAAGGATAAAAAATACACGAGCGATAAGGTGGAAATATTATTGTAGCGTATAAGGGCCATATTTCCAGCTAGCAAGCCTGTATATTGCTTATGAGCAAAGTTTTAGGCGCAAGTGTAACTCTGGCCCTTCACAATCGTACTCTTGTTCCCTTCCTTCCCCTCAGCGCACACCAGTTACCGCCATCTTAGGCCCACCCCTTGCCACTCTACCTGCGTGTGGAGCAAACATCCATTATTCCTGTCAACATTCCATATTCGAAATATGCGTATACTTGTTAGCTCAGTTAATGCAACAAGTGGGTCAGTAACTAGAGGCATAATCAGCCAGTAATTTGTGTTACAAACTTTTATAAAATGAGACGCAAAATCAATTTAGTGAAATGTTGTGGACATACGCCATTGCAACGCTATGTCGTCTCAAACAACCAAGAGTGAGAACCAAGAAAAACATAGTGGAAAAATACAAAATTATCAGTACTCAACTCATACATAAATAAAAAAATTCAAGCCACCAAAATTAAGAGAGCACAGACAACTGTTAAAACGAAGACACTGGCACACAAAAAAACGGTTTTGTGGTGACTGCAAAATGATTTGTCAATATGGACTTCACAAAATATTTTTGCAGTGGTTACAAAATTGTTTGGTACTCATTGCAAAATTTTATTGGGAACAGCAAAAAATTTTTAGTGGTCGCCTCAAAAAATGTGGAAAGGTCCAAAATGACAAAATATTTTGTGGTGACCAATAAGTAATTTTATCAATGCACAAACACAAGGCAAGATGAAAAAGCTGCGAAAACACATATGAATACAGAAGTTTTTCTCAGGCGAGCTTTCCGCGACGTTTCTTGAGCTGACAGATTCATTAGTTTTATCCACGATAAAAGCAGATACCTTTATAACTATTTGAATTAATTGGATGTGTAAGTAGAGTGGCATATTCCTGTAATGTGTATTGCCTATTTTCCAATACATGTTCGGCCAGTCTTTCATTTAGAGTAGACTTTGCCTGAGACAACATTGTACAGCAAGGGCGTATGTTAACAATGTATCACTTAATCGATTATCCGCATTGTAAGAGTATTTAAAATACATTACTGAAAATTAAGTAAGGTACGTAATTTTCATTAAATCCAATGAAGTAAATTTAAGTTCATTCTCTAAACTGAAAAAAACATTGGGATTGTGTCATTTATTTCATATGAATGAGGTATAGGGCCTACATAATACATATTACTACTCTGATTCCACCTCAAACACGTTTTGAACACTTCCCAAAAATGAGCAAATTATTTTCTATAACATTTTATTTACGGAAAACAGCAATCAAAGAAATGTAAAATGTTATAGAAATAAATTATCCCAGTAAATAAATATCGTGTGAAGTGGGTACCCGAGTACCAGTGTATCGCACCTTGGATGTGGACTTACTATTGATACCCGAAGGCATCATCTTATCTACAACGATGGCATGAAATGAGGCTCTACAGTGGAGAAGTGACGAAATGAGAAGGGTGGATGAAATAGGATATCACCGAGGAAACTCGCCGACCAGCAATATCGTCCGGCACAGTTACAACATGCGAAGTTCCGAAGACCGCCCCCGCTAAGGATCGAACTTGGATCACCTTGGTAAGAGGCGAGTGTTCTAGCCACTTGGCCGCTGCCTCAATTCTTCCAGTTTCATGAGTAGTACGAACTAAAATATATTTTGAATTGTTATGAAATATCGACAGAAATAAGTGATATCACATGTTCCCGATACTATTGCGACTATTTACAAAATTGCATGATTGCTGAACAATAAGTGCATGCTGTTGATAAACCACCTGTAAGATTCACTCTTCAATTAAACATCCTGAGCGCTGTCTACTTGGAAAAGAATATCAACACATTGCTCCTTCCCCTTAAAAAAATATAATTAACTTGAACATAATTTACTTCAAATATATCTTTATATTTGTGATTGTCATTGCAGCTAGAATGTAACTAAGTCATTCATTAATTGGCTCATTTAAATACGTAATACTAAGTGTTTCGGCCAATTTTTTGTTTGTAACTGTAAAATTTTATATTTATATTAAAATAACTTATTCCAGATACGTATACTGAACAACAAAAAACAAATAATTTTTGTTTTGTATTAGTTAAAACATATAGTTCGAAATAATTTAATTTCAACATTTGCTTTTGAGTGTTTTCTTAGTTTTCTTATGTTGGTGAAAATACATAGGACACATGTACCGTACGAATTAAGACATTTTAGATTTCTGCTTTTGTCACATATATCCTGCACAGGCATTTCCTATGCAAGTAAATTCTAAGCGATGGTTATACCGAAAGTAAACGTGTATTTATAAACTGTAATGAAAAAATATACATATATTTCACAGTCTGACATTTTAGAGCATTATACACTCTAATTTCGAAAAATGTTCACAGTATATTTGTGTGTGTACAGTTTGTAGCACATCCCTTGCAGTCATTCTTTCTCGCAAAGAATTAATAGTTACAATATTTTTTCATTCAATATAACCCCGAATTTAAACACAAATGCATAGTTTACTTATTGATACATGCATATTTCCTACACAAGAACAGTTTATATAATATGCAATATTCAGATTAATGTAAAACATAACAATAGGCTCAAATACTATGATAAATGGAAATACACCTGAAATAAATTAAAGAAAAATGCTTACATTGTTGTGACGAATTATATAAGAAGATACTGCGTAGGCGGAAACTTAATAAGTAAATTAATAGTATACTTACTGCGTATATGGTGTACTGTGCTGAAGAAATATATTTATTAAAGTGGTTAAGTTTCAAGATAGTGTAGGTGTGTAGGGAGTGACATCTGAATATCCACATCAACGGAACACACAAGACAATTCAAACACAATTATGATTTCAAAAACGATGTAATTTACTATTAGAAAATGGTTTGAAATCATGAGAGGAAACTGACTGAAATTTAAAATTAAAACATAGCAATCAAAATCACATAGTTCTGAGATCGTGTTCTGAAGTTAAAATTATTAATTACCAATATAATAGTAGCACTCCAAATTATTAAAATTTATCATCAGGGTTTAAATATCAGTTCAAATTAAATGTCTCAAATAATAACTTGGCTGCTCAAATATAAAGACTAATTCTCCCAGGACTTCTGGGCACAGGTATATTAGTAATCATTTAAAAAACGTCCAAATCAAAAAATAAATAGTTTAAGTTCAGGAAAAGTTCAACTTAATCATCATTAAAACACTTATAATCCTTTGAAAGTAATTTGAAACCAAATTATTTGCAGTAAAATACTAAATTTTGGGTGACAAAGAAATGTTCTAATTTTCACTTAGCTAGCCAAACTGGCTTATAACGGCGTCCTCTTCTTTTCTTGATGTTCACTATTAAATTACTATTGTAATTCCTATCGCTCGATCCTCTTCTTTCACGGTCGGCGAGCCTACAATATTTACTAGCTTTTGGTGCCACTATCTCAAATCCTATACCCAAATTTAAACGATTTATTTGGGCGTAAAATTAATCCGTCACTATTAGTTTGAAGAAGCCACCAAAATGTCCCTGTAGCATACATAAAATTAAGGACTACAAATTTATAATCTTCAATCCTAAATTAAAATAGTGAAAACGTGTTATATATCACAAGTAAACAAAAATATAGTGAAATTATTACTCAAATATTAAGAAAATAACAATCAGCAATTTAAAATGATTAAATTTACTGTAATTACAATTCTGGATAAAATCATTTAATATTAAATAGTGACTCGTTCTCGGCATAGAATCGCCATGTTGTCATGTTAAATACATTAAGTCGGGGCTTCTAAAAATACGGTAAAGTATTACAAATACTCTTAAAACACATAATATAGCATAAAAATACTTTTTTAGTGGTTAAAATATATTTCTGTAACTTGTAAAATAGGTAAAATTTACCGTTAATTATTCACTATAATATTCATACTGCATATGTCACATTGTATACTTGGCAAGCGCAGATCGTTGTCACTGTTTTGCATAACGAGTGAAGCAGCCACATCAGGGAGATAGTGAAGTTATTTGCATAGCAAAAAAAAAATAATTT
The DNA here is from genome assembly GCA_003012365.1 of Medauroidea extradentata. NCBI lineage: Eukaryota > Metazoa > Arthropoda > Insecta > Phasmatodea > Phasmatidae > Medauroidea > Medauroidea extradentata. Next base: position 3,459 of record PNEQ01127194.1, on the reverse strand, counting down.
GTTAGAAAACACTGCATTGGTTTTCCCATTGTTTAAGAATTCAACATAATACTTGGTTCAATTTATTTAATTTTCTATGATCGTGCGCTTCGTAAGTGAATTCCAGGGAAGTTTAGAAAAAATCCTGACAACACCCAAAAGACCTAATACAACGTTATTACGTCTAGGGTATTTATAATATTGCTTCCTTACATTATTGCAGGTTTCTGACTTTGTACACAGGCTGCTACACACTTAAAATAAACAAATAAGTCGTCAATTTCCGTAACGACAAACTATCTAGCCAACGGTCGTAACCATTGTACGCGGAAGTATTCAAAACTAACCATTGATGTTAAGTAATGTCTAAAAATAATAATACATGGATAATATATATATTTATAAAAGGAGTTTTCAGACGTTGCTACTGCAATAAACTTAGACCACAAATCTCGTCAACGTACCAGTGTTTTCGGAGTACGTACGTTAGCAAGAACCTGCTTGGCCGTACCCATAAGTTTACTACCGAATTTGTGACAAACTTGAAAATTAATTTATTATTACTTAGTGATATCGTTGAATATTATCTCATTTTCTGATTGATTTTTATTATTAGGTAAGTGTAAAAATGTGGGGCATTTCCGCAAAAAATTTATAAAGCTAGTCACGTCAGTTTGATATTCTTTGCTTTCAACATTTTTATTCTATATTTTAAGATATATATCCGTTAGAATCAAACTGATAAGTATTATCATCCATGGCAGGCACTGAAGTAATTTATGTCGTAAGTTTTACTGCTCGAATAAATTTTTCGTGCATGCAAACTTACCGGTTTATACTTTTTTACTATTCACCATTCAAGGAGTACCGGATTCCGTCACCAGATGTCAGAATATTTGCTTTGCATCTCGAAATATCGAAGTGGTTAGTTTTTGTCGAGAATGGTTCCAGCACTGCATCCTAGATGGCACTACATATGTTGGCAGTTTGTAATGTAAATTTATGGTTCTACAGCAGTCGGATACTTAAAACTTAAGGCGTTAACATTTTAGGCTGTATGACTTTAGGCTGAATGAATTTAGGCTGAACAATTTTAGGCTGAACAATTTTAGGCTGTACAACTTTAGGGTGAAAGACTTTAGACTGAGTGACTTTATGCTGAATAATTTTAGGCTGAACGACTTCAGGCTGTGTGACTTTAGGCTGAGTGACTGTAGGCTGAAAGATTTTAGGCTGTGTGACAGTTGCCCCATATTTTTCAGGCGATATATTTTTGTATTTTTAAACATTCTAAGTATTAGTAATTTATTATATCTTTAGTTTTTGCTCAAATACCTTCGTAAGCACTAATATAACTAAATTTTTGCAGTTAAACATAAATTTATGCCTACTTGACATGGCATTCTTGATCAAATGTTATTACATATTTTGATAAATAAATTCAGGAAATCTCAAAATTTATAGTTGAATTATGTACCTTACTGCGAAATTTTGTACAATATTTGCGTGTACATTAAATATTTACAAAAATACACTACAGATAATTCACAAGCCAACTTTTGATTAGAAAACAGGATCGCGTCTAAAATGATGATGTTGAATATTGCGGTGACATCGCTCTAGGCAATACATTTCAAGGTATTTGGTGGAGATTAAAAGTTTCACGAAATTAAGCTAACGTTTTTACATTAATGGCCCTTAATAATACATGAATTTACTACATAGTTAATAGTTGAAGCAATATTTTGCAGTTTTGGGAATGCTTTTCTAGCTAGCAGCATGCAGATGCCGGTGAAATATGTTCTAAATTATTGAAGACGGTCTCAGAGACGATTGTATTACTCCGGGCACATCAACTTCCTAAGGGGGCTCTGCTTGTAAATAATTTGTTAGTAAAATTTGTTTTACGTATACGGGATAAGCACAAAAGAACCCTTTCAAAAATTCGTAAAAATGAAAGTGAGCAACTTCTCTGTTTCAAACTTTTGCTATCGACAGAACAAAAGGAAATGGTTTGAAACAGAACGGTTTAATTTTTATCAATTGTCAAAAGTGCAAAGTTCTTTTGTGTGTGTTTATCTATGTTCTATCTCGCGCTACACAGATATGTTACTGCCACTGTTCCGACCATCATATTATGGACGTGGGCTCAAATATTGAGCAGTCCGAGCATGACATATTAACCTGTAGAAGAATCGAAAGGGGGGAACATATTCCATTACGTGTTGCCACATTGTGCGCGTAAAATTTCATCCTACAACATTTTGCAACTAACATTTTCTTTTGTCTCCATTTTCACCCGAGATTCGCGAAGTGTTTTTATTACACTGCCGTTCCTGGACACACACACATATACATACATACATACATACATACATACATATATATATATATATAGTGTTCCGGGAGTAGACATCAATAAAGATACGAGTGATAGAGGGGTCCAAGACCTACCAAATAAATCAAACTTGTATAATCCGATTCGCAACCGTCTAAAATTTATGAATTTTTAAAGACAATTTGGGTAAACTCTACCTTGAGCTAAGCATATACTGATGGTGGAAAAAATAATGGTCCATGTGGAACGAAATTTGTACACACCAAAGGTGATTTAGTGTCTTTACATTCAAAAACACATTTCACGTCACTGAGAGTACAACTTCGTGGGATAAAAATATCACTTTTACAAATGTTGTGTTTGGTTCTGAACGATGCCTCTAGCTTGCACGAGGTAAAAAAAATGTCAATGGGTCACATAAACGAATACCTGCTAATGGAAAAACTGCCACATATTATAGCCAATCGATTAGAAAAAAAAACAGTATCTTAAATTAACAGACGTCGATGCAGTAAATGTGAAAACATAATATAATACCGAAGATTCACGCAATGTAAAATCAGCTATAAGTCGGAAATTAGTATGTGAGAAATCAGTAAATGTAACTTTATTAAAATAAAAATATTACACAATGTTTCAAATTATTAGAATGTACTTTAAATCATTGTTCCAATGGGGTACAAGGTCTTGTTTTGGCTTGTAACTCTGGAACATGTCATTGTTATTTATGTTGCACTACAGAACATTGATCAGGTGCAAAAGTGTAATTAAAATGGTAGTATTGTTGGAAGGGGCTAGAGCGAATCATATTCAAGATAATAACACGTCAAATTTTTGCCATTTAAAATACAAAAAATATATCGCCTGAAACATACGCAGGCATTGCGACTGACTTGCAAGGCTGGTAACAAATAGGCGTGTCGCAATGATGCGATTTCGATAGCTTTTTTGACGTGACAACGTCTTATAATTCGATAGAGCCGGCTGCACGCACGAAAAAACATGACTCATGCGGCGTTACCTCGCTCTGAGGCGTTCCATGTAAGGCTTGAAGTGCAAGCGAGAGCGCGGAACGAGCGACAAAGAAGTACAATCGGCCTTTGCGTTCGGCAGCGTTCGACATCCGTCTCTCTCCTACTTGA